>JAUZNJ010007889.1:0-18172 GCA_034780135.1 Jordanella pulchra
CCGGCAGGTCACAGGTGACTTTGTTGTCATTAGTACTCGACCTGCGCATGCGCAAGAATGATCATTCAGTGCTTAAAGCACCGCCTCTGGCGGTCAGTAGGGATGAAATAGAACTGTTGCTGCCTTCTCCTCTGGGTATTGGGCTCCAGTCAGTATCAGTAAGGCCCCTAATTTTTATTAAATTTAAAAGTACGATATCAATCACAAAGGATAATGTTGTCTTGTTATAACTCAAACTATCAACCTCACCTCAAGTGTCATCAAATAATTTCTATAGATAGTGATGGCTGTGGGCAAGAAGAATATCCTGTGGCTGTCTGTATTACAGTGTCTCTGAAGAAGCATCTGATTGAAGAGACTCTGTTGTTGTACGACACCCTTGTTATGAGACTGCTCATGATTTCCTCAATGTTTTTCATTTTATGAAACATCCGCTACAATCATCTACAGAGGCAGAGCAGTCCCCAGAGCAGATCTGGCTTTCATCAGCTTGTTTAGCTTTTTGGGTTACTGGCTCTGATGCTGCAACCTCAACAGATGAAGGCAGAAGAGATTGCCCTCAGCAAAACAGAAGCTATTCAGCATACCTTAAACCTAATTTTTGGTCACACCTACACTATATTTATCTCAGTTTTCTCCTGAATCAGTTAGAACTGAAACAGCCTCTTGGACGAGAGGTGAAACATCTTCTAGAAAGCTGCATGTCCAGTTGCCAAAACTGAACTTTCCAAGCCATACCTAAGACCAAACAAGAAAAATCTACAAAGATGTCAGAGTTGCAACCCAGTTCTTCCATTAGGAAGATAATGATATAATTTGTCATAAAATCATATTACCATGGAAAGAAAACTGTCCTTTAAAAGCATCATTAAAAGTCTACAATTAGTTTAATTCAGACTCATGTTAGGTGTATGTACAACTTGCACTAAATGGCACTGGCACTATATGGTTTGAATATACCAGAGACTCGTCATCCTCCTAGAGCCAGCTTCAGAGGTGGTGTAGTCCTAATAGTTTATCCAACAGTGGGTTCTGATTAACAGTCCAAGACTCTAGCTCCCTTTATGTTCTTGTGTCTAAATTAACATGTATGTACCCATGCACAGAGGCTCCAGGACTTACACAGGCTGCTACTGAACTGTGTGTTCAGGTATTTACAAGAGGTGATCACCTTTGTTCTCTGAACTAACAACCCTACAGAAACTCTTTGCCTCTCTCTCTCAGGAGAGCAGTTGCTGCATTTGTGAGCTTTTAACATGTGTCATCCCAGCACTGCTCACACTCTTGAAAAACTCCCCAGAGAGAGACTGTTGGAGGTGAAAGGTCGGGGGTCAGCACAGTGTGTCTGCGTGCACAAGTCTTTCTTGGTAAGTATCCAAAGCACTTGAGATCAGAAGAGAGAATTCTACACACAACACACACACCAACAGTGGCTGCTTGTTTTGTCATCATGGTGGCATCTCCGTGACTCGCTCTGGGCTGTCAGTATGACTTTGTAGAGGTGGTGCCCTGCTGAGGTAAAGCCATAAATTATCCAATACTTGATTCCAAAGCAAGGAAAACACTAAGAAAAACAGTCAGTTAGTTGAAACTTTTTTTATAAAACAAAGGCCATGAATTGAAGAAACAGATAAAGCCATGTTGAAGCATCTTTATTGATTTAAAGAAGAAAGTTTAATGTAGCGTGTGTGTGTTGGGGGAGATGGCACTGGATGGACAGATGGTCCTTTGTGACTCCTGACACCTGACAGCTGCTGCTTTTCTCCTTCTTACCTCTTTTTTCTCCCCCCCCCCTACCTCTCCTCTCACCTCACTCTTCTGCTTTTCTTCTCTGTCCTTCTCTCTGTTCCTCTCTTTATCTTCTTTTGTCCTCCCTATTCACTGCAAAGGCATTTAGAAGACAATGGAAAACAATTGCAGCTTGAGGAAGGAGGTGTGCTGCATTGATAGGTGAAAACTCTGATCGTTGACTCCTTTGTCTCTTCACTTGTTACAAATAGGGGACTGGGCAGTATGGGACATCTGGCAGATATAGCACTCATCCTAAATATTGATTATGACATGCTTTGATGCTGTGCTTATGATGATTAAACATTATCACCCGATGTCTTCAAACCTAAACTGTTCTGAATAATGGGTAAAGGTCCACCTCATCTCCCATGGTCCCAATCACTTGATAAGAAATTACTTTTTCCTTCTTTTTGGTATTTATTATCTACTATTGTTGAAATAAGATGGTCTACAAACCAGAAAATTATCACCCCCTGAATTCTGGGGACTTTTTCTTAGTTGATGCATGCTGTGGCGGTAACACCAACTGAACTGACCCAAATGAAGAGGGTCATTTTTAACACAATTTTCAAACTTGAACAGAGTCATGGCTCGTCATGTTATTGATTCTGTTTAAAACGCATTCATTGGCATCCCCCTGAACATGGTGACCAGGTCTTTGGTTAGTGAGGATTACAATTAATTAAGCCATCTTTATCTCCTAACCAAAATGACACAATAAACTATAGACCTATATCTAATCTTCTTTTTATATCCAAAATTCGTGAGAAAAATGTTGCTAGTCAAGTATGTGAATGGCGAAAGCAATGACCTGTTTTAAGAGTTTCAGTTGGGTTTTAAAGCTCATCCTAAAACTGAAATGGTATTGGTAATAGTCATTAATGATATTCTCATGGCCTCAAATAATAGACTGTGTTTGTACTTATTCTTTTAGATTTTAGTACTCTATTTGAAACAGTCCATCACAATACCTTCCTAGAAAAATTGGAACATGCTGTAGTAATTAAGGGACTAGCACTAGGCAAGCTTAAATATGATAAATATGATTTGTCCACCAGAATTCAGTTTGTTCTTGTTAATGATAAATCCTCTTCAAACTCCAGGGTTACTTAAGGATACAAGAGGGATCAGTATTAAAACTTTAAATTGTCTTTAATATAGAAAGTAATGTTATTGGTGCATTTATTATTGAGTGCATACTTTGTATTTATTTTATATTCTTTGTTAGAAGAAAAACAAAGACTACACTTGTGTAAAAACAGGGTAGATAAAGACATTATCGACCAGAGGGCATGAACAAATACAGAACAAATGTAATAGTATATAAAAAATATAAGTAGAGCCCAAAATAATATGTAGAAAAATATTTTTACAAAATTCTTATATCTAACATAAAAAAATATTTAGTTTAGCAAGCTCTGCAAATTAGCTATGAAATAAAGTAATGTCAATTCAATATTGAATTAAATCAACAAATATTGAGCTGAATAAACAAATAGCAAAAGGTTAACATTTATAATAAACATAAAATAGATAAATAAATACAGTTAAATTATCAGATGTATATTTTCTCATCTCAAGCCCCACATTCAGTCATAGCAGGCGGCAGTTCATCCAAAGCCAGAGTCTGCAGGAGGATTCTCCTTGTTGAAGGACAGTTTTCCTTTTTATCTGAGCCACGTGCATGCTCATCATTAGGGATTGTTAAAAGGAGGTGACCTAATGCAACCAACTGTTCACTCTCGCAACATGGTAAACATAAGCTATAAGGCTCTTTGGTTTTCTAACCATTAAATTGGGAGAAAGAGGGGCATAATTAGCTTTAGCCTCCAGTAGCTTATCCTGCTTCCTCCAATGCTTTAGATAGCAGAAAGAACTTGCAGCTGCCTGGCCACAGAAACCATTTTTAAGCACACTTAACACCTTTCCTTAGCTAAACTTAGAGCCATATCAGGTTTGGAGGTCTGTAGCTATTGATTTCAGAAGGTTGAAGACCTGTGTGTATGATGTGGCTAGCACTTTGTAGCTTTCATTTTCACTGACCTCCACTTTGGTATAATACCAAGATTTAACTATGGAATATTGTTTAGCAAGGAAATTACTAGACTTATAGGAAGGAAGCCTCCAATCTTTTTCCAAATTTTCACTTTGGCAGGCTCTACGCCTCGGCACTGGATTTTATATACTTGTAGCCCAATGACGTGATGAGAACTCCTGACTTCAATGTTTTGTTTCGGTGATCCAGTACTTTAGGAAACAAGACTGATTTTTATTCATTACAAATTGACCAATTGTTTCCCTGAGATGGATACTTCCTTGGTATTATAATATGGTTTAACATTATCTTTAATACAGGTAGGCAAAACAATTAAGGCACCATACATTTAAACCAAAACCAGTGAAAAGTCATACCTGTGGATCATTTCTCCCAGTTGAGAAGTCTTAAATCTGTTGACATGTCATAATGTATTAAAAAAGGAATTCAGAGGAAAGATTAAAATAAAACAGAGAATGAGCACAGATTATGATAATAAGTGTTTCTTATGAATTTTTATCTGCTTGGATAGGGGTTAGGTGTGGGTGAATTTTTATCTCTGTCAACGCCCACAGAACGATGCTGCCATCATTCTGCTTAGAGGTTGGCATTATTAATTAAGGGGATTTTCAACACTTCGGTTTTTACTTTTAACAAAACTATTTAGAATCATAGAAAACAAATGATGATGACCATTTAAACTGGTAGAAAAAAAAGCACTTCCTATGGCACAAAAACAGTTTAGTGACTTTTTGGCAAACTCCCAGTGACAGGTCCTATTTTTTTACACATAAAAAAAAAAACGTTGGGTTGAGTGCTGCATTGATGATGGGTATTTCTAAGGAGCTGTTTCAGTGTCAGTGGAAAAAAAAAAAACCTTTCCCAGAACATATTTGTATACTGGTTGTGTTAGGAGCTGAGGATGTCCATATTGTGCAAGAACAGACAATTCAACTGCTCTATATCTTTAAAAAGCATTACATAATATTTAAAAACAGTTGTTCTTAGTTTGGACATTTGTATATGTGTGGAAAAAACATATATTTATTACATTTCAAGAATATTCTAAAGTTTAGGCAAGTCCATAGCCCTAAAAGTTGTCAGACAGTTTTATAATTTCCATAAATGTAAATTTCTCTTTTCAATATTGATCACTTGGTCAGCTTGTGATCTGGGTCTGTTTTCTTCTTTACTGGGGACATCTCAGTGAGGAACATGTGTTTAAAGACGGAAAAGAAGTTCTGCTGCGTTGTGTTGATTTTCCTGCTGAGTGACACGTGGGTTAAAGAAAGTCACTGTGGATTCCTGAGCTGCTCTCCTCTCGACCTAAGCAAACAGTCAGCCTGATGGTCACTCTCACCTCCTCTATACTCTGTGTGGGATATTTGGCCTATGGGGACAGCTGGTCGGCTGAGGGTGGACATATATCTAAGGACGCATGTGTAGGTATCTTAGTCTCTGTGTGTTTTCTTTGTGTGACCCAAAGAGGTCAAAGGTCAAGCTGTGGTTCATAGAGAGCCATGCTGGTCCACTCCCAACAGGAAGGAGGGCACTGTCCATATGCTGTCTTCACTCACACATTCATGTTGATTCACACGCTCACACTAACTTATAGAGTCTCTGTGTCCTACAGGCCTCTGCATATGAGCTCATGTTTGGTATAAAGATACACCAACTCAGATATGCTTATAGCTTCTCAACATGATTACTGAAAAACATGCAAATTGACTCATTTTCACTAAAACTTGCTAATTATACACATACAAAAATGTCCATGTGTGCATAACTTCAGGGCTGAGAATGTGAGGAGGCTACTTCTTACAAATGACTTTGAACTTGTGAATCATCTGAACTTTCAGCTTTGTTTAACAGATCGAGTTTTCACATTTCATATGTTGAGACAAAGGTGTTGATATGCTGACAGATTTTTTTCCAGTAGGACACTGATGCCATCCGTACAACTGTCCACAGACTAAAACATCTCCAGACAAGATCTCTTTCATTACTTGGTATTCAGACTTTACACATTTGGATAGAGGCTAAATCCAAAATGTAGGGAATAGAATAAGATAAATACAACTTAAAATTCTACATAGGATGCATACTATACTGAATTGGAGACACTGCTTTAGTTCCGATCTCCCTCCCATGCGTCTTAAGTATGAAACAGAAACTGGGATTTTGATGCATTGTTTCTGTTCCATATATATATAGAGTGTCCCTACCTTTAGAGCTGTCTTATAAAACTGTGACATTGAATAATAAAAGAATACTATATTGCATGCTCACCTTTGCCCAAGTAGAAATATCCTAATTCAATGAATTAGAACTAAAAGACGTACTGTTGAAAGCACTGCAGTCTTTGGTATCATTGCAATGTCTAAGAGGCATAATACATTCTAAGACCTCTTCCTCAAAGTTTTGGAGCCACATATGAAGAATGATTAAAAATCTAAATATTTAGAAAAATCCAATCAAAAAACCTAAATTATCTGTTTCGGCTTTAACATATTGCACAATGAAAATAATTTCAGACCAAAGGTTTAGACTACAAACGTATTCATATGACTTGAACTTTTTAGCATTTAGTTCTTTTATGTTGGTGTATTTTTTTAAATATTTTTGTATAATACAAAGTCAATAGTGATAAATAGTGTCTGTGATAATAGTGACAATAGTGATATGAAAGGAAAAAATCCCATCGTTTTCACATTTTTTGACAAATAAAGATATAAAGTGTATCAATGAATATTCAGAAGAACCTTTCTAGGGAGGAGTAGCAAAAGAAGGTCAGATGGACCAACAATGATAACTTGAGAAAATGTCGAAAACACTGCTTGGAGGAAAAACTATCCCTGAACACACCAGCCTTCAGGCAGAGAAAGGGGATAGTTGCATCATGTCGGGGGGGGGGGGTATGTATTTTTTTTAGGAACAGGGAAGCTGGTCAGAGATGAAGAATTAGGCAAAATACAGAGCAATACTGGGGGAACATCTTGCAGAAGCTCCAAGGGACTTGAAACGGTGAAATAAGTAAGAACGCTTTTCAGCAGGACTCTATCCAATCTAGCCGGGTTGGATTCTCGCCTAAGAATCCAATCAAATAGGTTTTGTATTTAGTTTAATCATGTATGGGGCATGAAAACAGTTTAATAAAACTACCTTTGTTTCCCCAGGAGAAAATTCAGATACAACTAAAATCGCAGCTTCAAACAGGAAGACTACAAAATGACAACTGCCCTGCAGAGAGAGAGAGAAGTAAACGTTTTAACAAACAGCATCTTGTCTGAATAAAAACTCTTTATGGCTGGGCAGCGAGTCAAGAATTTTTTTCAACAGGATGTTGCAGCAGTTTGTCAAAAACCTTTGTAAATCAAAGGAGGATCCAAGATGCAAGACAGAAAATTAAACCACAGAGTGAGGAGCAAATCACTGGAAAAAGTGGGAAAAAGTCAATGTCTGATGGAAAAACAACAGAGAAAGAGAAGGGGGGGCTCATATTAGTGTAGCTTTTTACATACACTTGTGAAACATGCTTTGCTGCTTACACAACTAGATCTATACCAAAAGTTATTTCCAAAGATTTCACAGCTGCTGGAAGCAAAAACACGAATGTGTGCAAGAATATTTTAAGTTTTTTTTGGTTTTTTTTTTTTTTTATCAAATGCTAAAATTTTATTAATCAACAACTAAAGATGTATGTATCGGCTGTGTAAACCTTTCTTTAGCAGTATTATCTCTGAAAACATGACTAAAGATATCAGCTGCAACATAACAGCCCATTTAATATTCTTAACACTAACTCCAAACAGATGTCTGCATAGATAACCGAATTTAGAATACATATAATGCTTCCATTAGATCTACAAAAATAGATCCAGACAAGTAATTTCTAACACTCTAAACCAAGCAGTTTATTTAAAATACCTAACGCCTGCACTGAATGTTATTTCCAGACAGTCTCCTCCAAGGAGAGATCGTTAACATGATGCTCCTAAGAACAGAGTGGTTTCCACTCCTCTCCATTTGGACTAATCATTTTTCATGTCGGTCACAACTGGTAAACACACAAACACTTTGAAGAATGCAAACACAAATGCTGTATGTTTACTTTTGACCTGTCTCTCTACCTTCACTCAGTTCAGCTCTTCTTGGTTTACATTGTAAACATGTTCTGCCTACAAACTCCTTACAAATCTTAATTGCAAAGTTATTTTAAGTAATGATTTTGACCATAGGAGGGGTATTTCTTCATTTTTGACCCATTTTATTTTTTCTCAGACCAGACACAGCAGTGATACATTGAAATCACAGATAAAATATGTTTTAAGAGTAATAACATGACTTAAATCAGCAACGTTGCTTGGCTAAACCTTTCTTTGCTCTTTAGGAGTCTACCAGTACGACCTCATTTCTACACATCTATTTATAGCGTAAATTTGAGCGTTTGTCACAAGTGGACAGCTCACCCAGAAAACATTTGTTGTGATAAATACAATACACATACTGCCCCCTACTGATGAGAAACTGTAAATGGTTGATTAAGGCAGACGGTACCTTATAAAGGCATGGGCTCTATGCACAACTCCACCACTTCCGGATAGTTTTTAATCAACCAAGCAGAAAAAAACCCACAAACGTTACTTTTTTCAAACTTGTTCAAGTTACAACCACTGTTGGATTCAGTGTGAAAGACAGACGCAAACACATTATTTAATAATTTACAAATACAAACCTGAAAATTGTGGGCTGTGTTTGTATTCAGGCCATTTTACTCTGATACTTTTGTATATATTCATTTAAAACCAATTTATTTCAGAGTCCATCTGAGTGTAATTTAAATTCAGTATAAAGATAGCTGTTCTGTGTTCAGCCTTAGACTCTGCTGGGGTCTAAATGCATAATGGAGGTCAAGAAAAGCACAAGAAAGGTTGATGATAAATATTTAGAGAAGAGTAAACTAGTTTTAGGAAATAAAAACTATATTCCAAGCCGAGCACTATTTAATTAGTATTCAAAACTTAACAGCTCCTTTGTTTGAGAATACATCAGAAACATACAAATGGTTTATTATTATTTACATTGGATTGTAAGTTTCAGTTCAGTTGAGCATCTTGCTGTGGACCAGAATCTCTTTGACAGCCCTCTGCAGTTTCTTTATGGACTCCATCACAACGCTGAAGCTTTCCTGGAAGTTTCCGTTCCCTTCCTTTGCCCAGGCTGCCTGCATCTCTCTGACCCACACCAGGATATCATCCAGCTGCTCCTGCACCTTCCTCTGCTCCTCCAGCTCAGCTAGCAGAGCTTGTCTGGCACAAACCTCAGCTTCATAGGCTCTGTGGAGGTTTGCAAGGGACGACTCAATCTTCAGTACTTCCTAAAAGGAACAGCATCAACAACAACAAAAAAAACTTTATCATAAAGATGATACAAACATGAAACGATTCAGAACTTGGTGTTGCCTAAGATCTGTGCATTTTCATGTTGGTTAAACAGTGGAAGACATGAAGAGGACTTTGTTTTATCCCAAACAAGTCTTGAAAAAAAAAATCCTTAAATTTTAAACCCACAGTAATTCAGACAGCCAATCACAAACTCCCTTATCTGTCTCCAAAAGTTCAATTTATATCATTATATCAGAATGATAACAGTGGTTTACCTGAAAAAAACATGCCTTTATGTGGATATGTTTTGCTTATAGATATGCTAAATGCATTTAGCCAACATAACAAAATAAGGTAAGGCAGAAAAATAATACTGCTTATCACTTGAACACACTATCTCCACTGAGAAGCACGGTAGTGGCAACATTATGCCAGTGCTATGGGATACTTTTCATGAGTAACCAAGACAACAGGCCTACAAATACAGCCAGAGCTGGAAGATAGTGCCATAAAATCCAAGCAAACTGACTAAATGTCAGAAATGTATGAATTTAAATAAGTGAAATTGTAGTGAAGTAAAGACAGCATTTAACTATTTCCTCACCTCTATGTCCTGGGGGTATTTCTTATGGGAGTGATCCTCGGGCAGCAGGACATTTGAAGGAATGCTAAAACATCGACTTATCAGCAGCGCCTCCATCCGCTCCGCCAGCTGCTTGAAGCGCTTCTCCAGGAACTGCTGCAGCTGGCGGGTGCACTCTCTGGCCCTGTATCGGAGTGAGTCTTCGGCACTGTCCGGTTGGCCTTTCCCCAGCTCTCTGACGCACACCTTCTCCACCGAAGCTAGAATGTCACACAGGCATTCTTGAAATGAGCTGTTGATCCGCCCCATGCAGGTCTGGGGTGTGAAGCCAAAAAACTGCGCTTCGTAAAGTTTTAGAGATGAATATGGGAAAGAGCTCATTTCTTCCTGATCTGTTTCCACTATTTCCATCCCTGACTCTGTTTCCCGCGCCATATTTGACTACTGAAGACTATTCTTCCTCATTCTTGGTCCTGAGTGGAAAAAACAATTCCTGATCCTTACCGCCCCCATCTGGTTGGGAGGGAAACTGCGGAACTATCAAGCTATTACCAATGTGTTTGGCAATAAAACATTAACATGAAATTAAAGAAAATAGTCAATAATTGAAATTCAATGTCACCGCGAGTTTAATGGGAACAGATAGTTTTTATCAACGAAGTAGAAAAAAACACCTTTTTCTAACTTGTTCATGTTACAACCACTGTTGGATTCAGTTTGACAGACAGACACAAACAACTAAAAAGCGGAAAGAAGGGATATATGTTTGTTAAACAATTTACAAATACAAATCTGAAAATGTGGTGTGTGTTTGTATGCAGCCCCTTTTACTCTGATACTTGTGCATATATTCATTTAAAACCAATTTATTTCAGAGTCCATCTGAGTGTAATTTAAATTCAGTATAAAGATAGCTGTTCTGTGTTCAGCCTTAGACTCTGCTGGGGTCTAAATGCATAATGGAGGTCAAGAAAAGCACAAGACAGGTCAATGATAAATATTTAGAGAAGATTAAACTAGTTTTAGGAAATAAAACTATATTCTAAGCCAAGCACTATATAATCAGTAATTCAAAATTGGAAAAAAGTCAAAGCCATGTTCAACTCTGAATACACTGCTGTGTTGAGAGTTAAAAACTAAAGTTAGTAACCAGAAAATAATAGACATACAGCAAGAGCTCATTCTGAAATATGAGTCATAATTACTTAAACTTATCTAAATGTTATCCTGGTTTAGAAAGGTATTGCAGAGATCCTGGAATAATCATTTAACTTTTGTTAACTTTTACATTTTTTTTATTATTCAGTTAATTCAATTCTATTTTTTATTTTCATCCCTGGTGTATTAAGATGTGATATTACTATGGAAATTGTTAATAATAAAATAATCAGCTTTCCTACATCACACCAACACACCAGAATGCAAGTCAGAGGTTGTTCAATGAGAGTACTTGGGGCATATCCAACCCAGTATTTCTTTTTTAAATCTAATTCATGAAGTAAGTATTACTTGTACAGTTATAATGTTCTGGAGAAATTGCACATTTACTGCTAATTTTTACCCATGATGACTCAAAGCGATATCTATTCATAAGTCACATGATATTGTGTGTTAGTATTGTCATGAAACTATTTTCAAAAGAAAATGTGGGCATGGCCGGCAGCTGTGACAAATCAGTCGTTATTTGAAAGCTCTTTCTTTTTTCTAAATGCAAGTTTTCACTAAAACATGTCCTAAATTATAGTTAAACCATTGTTATATTTGGCTTTATAATGTGAAATAGATATAGAAAAGCTAGTTGGAAATATTTATCACATAAACAAAAAGTTACCTGAATTTTTTATGCTTGTTTTTTTAGTGGTCATATTTCACAGTGATGGAATCAGTGAAAAAGGTAGAGTATCTTTCATTTTCTCTTGTCCAAGATAAACTTTTGTTGTTAATATTCATCCCCCAAATGTTACAATTCATTTCAGTTACATGAAATAATAAAATGTAGGCTGCATGATGTGATAGCAGACAAGCTAAGTTCTGTCTCAATGTAGTTAGTAAATACTGGATATAGTTAATAAATGTTCCCACTATTCCACAAATCAAAACTTTAGCAAAAATATATTTTTAAAGCTAGCTTTAAGACAGGGCAAGAACTATGTAATTTGTCCGATATTATTTTACTGTCTGATTCCTAAACCTGAAATTTTAAACACTTCTTCATCTCTATACTTCTAGTAGTACAGCTTTTAATGAAAATAATAAAAACCTGTAGCTCTTCCTCCTCTTTAACTAAGTTAGTGTTTAATTTTCAAAATCAAGTTTCTTAATTTTAATAGCCTACTTTGGGTATTGAGCTTCATGAATGGATTAGTAGATTTTAACCAAACATTTTTGATAGATTTGGTTAATTTGTAGTATATATACCAAAATTGAAACTGCACATTAAATTGATGTTTGGATGTAGTGTAATAAATACATTTGTGATTAGAATTTTGTATATATTATATCTATGGATGTTTTTAAACATTATTAATTTAATAATGCAACAAGTTCTGTATTTGAACTGAGAAATGGACATTACATGAATCATCTTGATCAAGATGATATTTGAATTCAAGTCATGTGGAGGGACTGGGGAGAAGACGATGATACGAACAATGATATTTAATTAATTTCATGGTATTTATATTGCACCATTACACATTACATACCATCTCAAGTCACTTTACAGAGACAATTCAATCAAATCACATAAATGCCAACAAATACATAAGCAGGTATTGGGCCAGAAATGTTTCACATGCAAACTGTATAAAAGTCTAAACAAAGGCAAAAATTGTGTTTGTTTGGAACTTCTGCAAAACAAAAAGTTTTTAAAAAATCTATTAAGTAGAAAAATATGGCAGATATTCATAAATATCCCATTCATGATCTTTTAAAAATACGGCGTACACTGATCACATTTTTATTAAATAATTTCTTTCTAGATTTCAAAAACGATGAGAAATTCTGATGATGTTTAGGAAAAAAATATTTTGTTTTACTTTAATATTCTAATTATTTTAGGCGTATTAATTTGAATAGAATTGACATAATTTTTGGTCTATGAAGAGTTCAATTGAATATCTGTCTTGTACTGTAAACATCTGCTCTACGGACTGACCATTGAGATTCTTTTTAGTTTATGGTGTGTTTCAGCAGTCAGTCCAGTAGGTGGCGGTAATACCCCTTTCAACTGGTTTGTCAATCACTTTGCACTGTAACGAAGAGGAAGTAAAAGTAGCAGCAGCAGGAGAGGGAGGAGAAGACAGCGGCTTTTTCTTCCACACGTGTAATAATTTCTATGTGAATCCACCTTCTGCACCTTCAATAAGCTAAAGCTGTGCGGCCAGAAAAGGTACGTTTGCTGGAGCTCAGCGTACCGCAAGCTGAAGGCTGGGAGTTCCGACTGGAAGTTGAACCGGTTTTGCCGCTGGTAGCACCGGGCTGATGCTTTTTTTTTTTACTTTTTGTTGTGCTGTTGCTAACTGCTGCTAGCTGGTTAGCGGCGGTAACCTGTGAAGCTGTTCCAATGAGCCCAACCTTCATTCGCTGATATCCATGTCTCTTTTTATATAAGGAACTAACATGATTTGTCGTCCTCTCTCCCGGTGGGAAGCCACTGTAGACAACGAACATGGGTGCATATCTGTCGCAACCAAACACGACCAAGACCTCCTCCGACGGCGGCAACAGCAGCATGAGCTACGGCTTCTCTGCCATGCAGGGCTGGCGGGTCTCCATGGAGGTGAGGCAGAAAGTCATTGACTGCTCCACCATCAGGGTAGCTTGTTTACTGAACCCAGCGGCTGATAATCACTGTCAGTTGACTCTTAACAAATGTATAAATCATCATTAAAACATCGTTACAAGTATTATCATTTCAAATATTAATAAGACAGCTACAAAGGCTCGTAACTGATTATTTTAGGGTGTTTTGCACGAATTATATATCACTCGCCACCTTCCACTCTAGCCCGGGCAATCCTGAGGTTTTTAGAGATGCTGGCAGTATTCATAACCATCTGTAGACTGAAAGTAAAAATGAAGTCAATGCATACTTGTCCGTGAACCCTATCAAACATGCTGCTCACAAAATATTTGTATGATTTTAATGGGTCTGTAAGAGAACGAGTCTTTGCCAGCATCTGCATCTTTGCTGTCCTGTTGGATGTGCAGAATTAAAACAGACTTGATGTTACACTGGAACAGGGTTTGCATGTAAAACCATTGCTTAGAGTGTGTGCAGGAAGAACAAAGCCAGAGACATTAGATTTTTGTGGTTGGGTGACTTGGGCACCTTTTACAAAGCATCCTGCAAATTTATTTCCAGAGGGAAATCTGTGTTCAAAGATCAGCCAAAAACACATTTAAATGACCTTTATTTTCAAAGATCTTTTTGTTTTGTATTATTGGGGGAAATGTGTTTAAAAATTACAAATCCAGCTTATTTATAGTAAAATGTTTGTGTTTTTACTCAGCTAGGTCTCAGATCACCGCATCCATACAGTCAATGAAGGTTGGGAGGGAGCGTCTTTTCCCTTTTATTCAGTGAGCGATGCAAAAGGTGTGCAGAAGTTTAGGTAACCTTGAATTAGGGATAGGTTATTCGATAAAATCCATGATTAAAATAAATGTGCAAAAAATATAATATAATATTAGGGGAGAGACTGGTGGACAATCGGCGGAATTTAAAAAGAGCTGGATCAGATAGGCTCCTCGGCAGATAATGATTATCTGCTTTTCTTTTAGGGTTCATCTGGCCTTTTTGAATTGAAACCATTGTGCTTTTTGTGTTCTTTGAAGGGTTTCAACACTTCGAGCAGGAAAAGGTTTGCTACAGGTTGTTAAATGGAAGTAATAATTAGATTTGTAAGGTCATTGAATGAGACATTTGGTGCCAGAGCCGCTTGCATTGTAATAGATATTAGCTAATCAGTTTAACACCATGCATTCACGTTCTCTAAATGAGTAATATACTTGAACATTGGTTGTTTAAAGCAGCATAACAATGTTTTAGAGCCATAGTTCTTCACTATGATCCTCGGGGCTCAGCGTCCTTCATGATGTCTCCAGTACACTTGTTTTAAGTGATAGTGTTCCCTCCTCAGCGTGCCATGTGGGGAAACACTAAGACGGGCAGGGCAGTGGGACCTTAGGACCAGGATTTAGAAGCAGCATTTTAGAAGATAAGGATCAGCGTTCGTAATGAAACCAAATCAGAAAGACACTGAAGTATTTACTGCAAATCAGGTCTTTAACCCAACATGTTTTGCAGTGGTTGTTCTGAATCCTACTGAAAATGAAGGGATTACAAGATTATGCATCAGAGCATGTGCTCCTGAAGTTAATCCCATTTTTATTAAACTAAAAAGTCCATCAAAGTACAAGATGTTTGATGCAGTTTTAACCAAAGCTGCTGTGTGTTTGTGTGTGTGTGTTTTTAAGTATTAACACATTTAATGAATGGTATTTAGGATGTCTATAAGCAGCCTATTATGCCCTGGGTTGTATGCTGTACACCCGTCACCTGGATCTTGGTGTAGATTCATGTAATTTTTCGGACTAAGCTGACTTGGTTTGAAAACTATTGATCCAAACATGAAACTTCATCCTTAGATGTGAATTAAGAGACAGTAAAGATTATAATGGTCTGTGGGCAAAATGTATTTCATGCCCCATTTGCAAAGATGTGAGGCATAATGGAGGAAGTCCAGTGCAGTCAAGTCTTATAAAAGAAGTAAATCTAAATGGTGTAAACTTGTTATTTTCTGTCCAGTTTAACCAAACATACCTGTTATTTAGCATCCTTCTATTACAATGTGCATCTGGGTCAAGTCTGTTGTTCTTTTCCCATTTGCTTTTATACACCAAACAACACGCACCATTTTTTTGTGTTTGCAATTAAATATTACAATGATTTATTGGGATAAAGTCAATAAAATACAAAAAATTTTCTTAGCTATTTATTTTTTATTTCTAAAGATTTAAGGAATTTGAGAGATCATAGCCCTTAATAACAGTAAAATGGCTTTTAGAAAATGTACTTTTGATAGATGTTTACTGAATTCCATGATATTCCGAGTAGATTTTACATAATTACTTGAAATTGTTGGTTCATCAAATGTTCACTAAGCATTTCGTAACACAGAACTTCATTTTTGTATGCTTTGATTGAATTGTCTATCTAAAGGGCCTCGAGATGAAATGTGTTGTGAGTGTGAATGAACTGAATTGAAATTTATACCAAAGGTACAAAATGGGACAGAAATAAAACAACCAAAATCCATCTGAGTTTTCAAAGGGTTTTTGCTGGTACATATCTCAACATGATGGCATATATTGGGTTCTGCTGAAATCCATCAATGAACCATCCATTCAAGGGAGGCGTGTTGCAGCTCGCTAATTTCTAAAACCAGTTGTCTGAGGGCCTAGGTTAAGAACAAATGTTTTCTACATTTAAGAGTTTGATAAATAAAAATATGTAGTAAAACAGTTTAATGGTGACTGTATTACCTGTGATCTTTTGTAAACGGTGAGTGATTTTTTTTTTTCCTTAGGATGCCCACAACTGCATTCCAGACTTTGATGAAGACACGGCCATGTTTGCTGTGTATGATGGACATGGAGGTAAAACAGTCATTGTTCTTCTGCTGTCTCTGAAAGTCTGGTAGATTTTGGAATCAGATTTTTACTACATCTTTTTTGTTACTTTTTTCTTGGTCAGGTCTTCAGCCTTTAGATTTCTATAATTTTACCCTTCACTAAACGTGTCAATTTCTTCCCATGAGGTGATCCAGACGGATTATACCTCAGATGCCTCCACCCTGGATGTGGTTTCGTCTACTATATTTGGCCTCTTTGAAACCATAACTGCTGGCATGCACCTTTAGATATTTCATGGGGAAATTTAACTTGGCTGATGAAGCAGATAAAGATTAGACCGTAAATATGCCAGGAAGACAATAGAGGATTGTTCCTCCAGTAATATGCATTTCAATACTTGGTCTTTGGTTTTTAAATATTATTTAATGTTAACACAATAAAGTTTGTAATTGTAAAATGAAAGTTGCAGAGGAACCCCTGGAAACAATTGTGCATCTTTCATCTCATAAGCAAACTTTTGCTTCAGTTTGTTTTATGACAGCCCATCTGTTTTTGTGCCGTTTCCATGACGTTCACTAGTTTGTTTGTTTTACGTGTCGCTCTCCTATCTTGTGGATTTATATTGCCTGTTGCTCTCATTTAGGAGAAGAGGTGGCTCTGTACTGTTCAAAGTATCTTCCTGACATCATCAAAGAGCAGAGGACGTACAAAGACGGCAAGCTGCAGAAGGTGAGAAGCTGGTATTAAATGCTGAAGAACCGTGTCGATACAAGTGCATCCTAATAAAATTAGAAATTCAAAAGAGGATTTATGTCATTAATCTGCAGCAAAAAAAGGGAATCTCTTAGATCCATGCAGAAGGTAGAATATTACAGCATCAGAATGTTCTATTGTTTATTTAAAGAATGTTTCTAATAGAAATGTAATGTCATGACCTATGGAGTTATGCTCTGTCTTTGTAAATAATTAGATTTAACTGTTATTAGTTGACAGACAAATTTGTTAAAGATTAAAAACACCATTCAAGGTGTTTATACAAGCAAAGAATCTGGTTTCCTTACTGTTAAACTTGGGAAATTGTCATATTTAGTGTTTACTGATAAGCATCAAAGGATTATTAAAATTAATAAATAATTGTTTAATCTCCGGTAGTTTTGTAATCAAGACCTGACTGTCTGAATAACAGAATTATGAAGCCCCTGCTTATCCCAGGTCACACTGTTCGTAGTGTGACTACACTGGCTCCCATTTTTTCCTCCCACTTCGGGCTGTGCGATATAGCTTTAAAATATGTCACGATATAAGTCTTTCATATCACTCAGTATTTATAATTGTTGATGTTTTTCCATGTTTTTTTTACTTAGACCATCAGGAAAAAGGGAAAACCTACAACAACTGGTTAAGAAAAAACATGTTACTACAGCATTTAATTTCCCTTTAGGATGAATAAAGTATTATTGAGATTGAATGGAACCCTTAAAAAGTGGTCAGCTCTACCATCAGCTTTACTTAGACCGGCTGTGAGAGGTTAAGAAGCTAAACCCTTTTCCTCTGCATATGTATTGATTGGGTGCCTATATGGTGGCCTACAGGATCAATCGTACAGCAAAGGATGAAACGAGCTGCAAAAACCACAAAAAGAAAAAAACACTGCAAACAAAAAATGCTGCAATACAGTTAGGGCTGTTGTAAACGAATATTTTAGTAATCGAGTAAACTATCGATTATTCTTATGATTAA
>JAUZNJ010007900.1:1917-18171 GCA_034780135.1 Jordanella pulchra
CCCCACCCCCTCTCCCCCACCCAGTGCACCACAGGAAATGGAAGGCAGGATCTTTTTGATCATGCTCTCTCAAAGGAAGGCTTTGATTCTGGGAGCTGTCTCTGTTTTTTTTTTCTCCTCCTTTTGATATTGCTCACATCTGAATTCATCATCAGTGTTGCAAGATTGGTTAAATGGCGTCCAAATCGAGCACAGACCAACATGAATGGGTCAAAATCTCTTGACAGTTTCAGCAGTTTAGGTGTGAAACAAACCATGACCGTTTCTTTTTTAATAGCAATTCAATCATGGGAGGTTTAACACCCTCCCTGGTCGGCCTCCAGACGGTAAAATACTCCTGATAATTCTCCGGGCCTCTAATTAGAGATCTCAGCCTAGCAAATTAAAGTAAATCAAAAGCTAGATGTCATGTTTCTAAAGCTATTATTCAGTCTAAAATATTAATGAAGTTGAAAGGTATGATAACTGTGGAAAGATTACCGGAAATTTGACAATGTTTTTTTGTTTGATAATATCCTTAAAAGTACATTCTTCTTTGTTGGTTATGTGCTTCATTACTTAACAATTGTCGTTGAAACAGTGCAGGGTGATCACATTTCAAAACATCCTAAAATAGCCTTCAGATATTACATTTCAACTAAAAATGAGCCCCATCCTTTAAATAATAAAAAAAACTTCTACATGTTTTAATATATTCTCTTGATTTTTGTTCTTTTTAGCACTTCTATATGAGCCACAGATACTGATAAATGTTTTTGCATCAGATGCATTAAATGACTTATATGTAACATTCATCAAATGGGTAAAAAGAAACCCTGAAATCCCAGTTTTTAGCATGTATCATTACAGCAGTTACAAAATCTTTCTTTTAATTCTCCCCACTGTATATATGAAACTTTTAATCTGGGACACAAATACACACACAGGAAGAGTGTGTTCCTGTAAGAACAACACTTGGGAAAAATCTATATCCTGCTTTCTCTCCCCTTTTCAATAAATAATACACAGAAATGATCCATAATAATCTCTATGTAGAAGCCTAACCAATAAATCTACTGTTTTCCACCAAACCAGATGACACCAGAAGTTAGGTGTTAGCACACCACTAACCCCTCCAAGACTAGAGGCTGAACAATACTCGAAGACCTATGGGAGAAGGAGAGATCATATGAAAACAAAACTCAGTGGCTAATAAACATGAGCACGCCTCAATAATCTAACTGAACAAAGTCCATTGAATATCAGAGTGGCAGACATCCAACAAAAAGGTGTGAAGAATTGGACAGCCCCAGGCCTGAATACAATACATGCATACTGGTGAAAGAATATGACTCATCTACATCATCATCTACCAACAAAAATTCACTGTCTGTTAAGGAATATGACTCACCCTAAATTACTGACTAAACAAGCCCTCATAATCACAGATCCCTACAAGGGAACAATCCCATCCAGGTGTTGGCCAAAAACCTTCCTCACCACAACATAAACATTCCTATCAGGCATCACAGCAGCTCAGGTAAGCAGCCACTTTGACAAATGCATGGCAGACCAATGGTGAAAAAAACATAAAGGCCAAACACCAGCTACTGTTGGACAGAACAGTTACCCAAGAGAAAGCCAGACAAAGAAACCTCTCTACTGCCTGAAATATTCACAAAAAAGCCTACAACACAATGACACACATGTTAAACCTGGAATGCTTGAAACTGTGTAAGGTTAACACTTGGAGAGTCTGCATTGCAAACCCCATGAGGTTGTGGAAACTGCCCTTGAGGCCAAAATTAAGCCAATTGTTAAAGTCTCACAAATGCATCACATGGAAAGGAGATATTTTGTGACTGATGCTACTACACACAGAACACAGATGATTCAAATCCTACAGCAGAACCAGACTCGGCGTAAGAGGCCATCTGCCGAGGCCGATTGGAGTTCAGGAGATAGAAGCAGATATATAAAGAGAAGCAGATATACAAACGGCAATTGTAAACTAAGGTGACCAAGTCTGGGAAAGACTGAACCAAGCAGATGAGCTCTGAGCCAGATTTTATGTCAGTGGTTGAACAAAGTACATTAGTCACAGTGAGAGGAACAGCACTACACTGAAAAACATGCCACACTCCAACATCTATAAACAAATGTGTTGATAGCAGCAGCACATCTGATGTTTCTCTCCTGGGATGATGTCACAGCCAAACAGGAGCAAACCAAATGATGAGAAAAGGCAGAGAGCATAAAGTTTAAAGTTGAACTTACAAATCCTACAGGATGCGAGGGTAGAGATACAATGAAGCAGATAGAATGATAAAAAGTAGTCCCTATGTCCTCCCGTAGGCTAAGCCTATAGCAGCATAACTATAGTGCTAGCTCAGGATAAACCGAGTCACTCTAATTATAAGCTTTATCAAAATTAAAAGTTTTAAGCCTTGCCCTGATGTTTCCACAGGAGAGGAGCCTGATAACTAAAAGATTTACATTCCATTCTGTTTTTTAAAAATTCCAGGAACCATGAGTAAACATGCAGACTGAGAGTAAACTGCTTTGTGAGTAAAATTTGGAATAATCAGATCTCTGATATTAGAGGATGCTTGGCCATTTCAGGATTTATGCATGAGAGGGACAACTTTAAATTCTATTCAGGATATAATAGGAAGACAATGAATGGAAGCCAACTTGTTAAAACGCCCAAGTCTATGAAGGTGATGATTAAAATTTTACACTGAAAGATTTTCAGGAGAAACTTGAACTGCTTTCCAATATAAATATATCATGGTTTTCTGCTGTTTACAGCCATATTTTCACAGACACATTTGTTCACTCCTATTTTCAATCATCATACCATTGTCTTTTGGAATATTGTAGAATTACTTTTGAAATACCATCTCAGATGTTGTGTTGAATTTGTTTGTCATCTGATCCTAAGGTAAAATGAAGTCCCATTTCTAATTTAGAAAATGGCTTAAACTTACCTTAACCCTTCCCCTATTATGAGGCTTTTTTTTCTTTGATAACTAAGGGAAATGTAAATGAGGGCTACTTTAATTTGAAATTCAGTGATTCTTGCAATGAACACGGAAATTACTAGAAAATAGGAATAATTGAATAAGCTAAATGAGATCAGAGCTCAGACTGCAAAATGGATGAAATGGTGCATTCATCATTGTAATTTACAAATGATTCAATCATGAAACTTTAATACTCCATAACATCAAAATTATAAATTATCTAACAATTAATGTGTGTTGCAAGACAGTAATTAATAGATTTTTACTATGTGTGAGATGAACCCATAATTTGTCCTGTTGAAGGAGAAATATTAACAGCACTCTGAGCACATTAGTCACGGTAAACAAAAAATACACCATGGGTAAGCTCTAAGGTTTTAACATAGATGATCAGGAGGTTATTGATTTATTAAAACCTAACCACAAGGATACAAATATCAGATTATTCATAGAACATTTTTAGGAAATGTTTTACACCTGTTAACATCTACAACATACAGAATACATAAAAGCTTCAAAGCTGTATTTTTACAGTAAAATAAACATAATCATTTGTGGTTTATTGCTATTTATCTACAAGTAACAACAAAATAAGAAATTATTTCTTCATAATCATTAAAGATCTATGTAAGAAATGTTTTTAAAACAATTGAAATGGTCAACAGAACAAAATCACTAGGTTAAAGAAAACAGCTTGTTTCGCAAAAGGGTCTTGGATTGATAAATCTGAGTTGTGTTAATGAATAAATGAAACAGTTCGATGTCAATGGTAGATTAAATTGGGATGCAAGTTAAGACACTGTGAGGTGCAGGTGTTAAGTTCCACTCGAGCTTTGCTGAGAGCCTGGCTCTGCGCCACAGGATTTGCGGGTAATTGCTTTAATGAATGCATTCTGTTGCCTCTGATTGAACACATGCCCTGTGCACACGCCTCAAGGAGCCAAGCGTGTTATTTTTATTTCCTCTTGCATTTTTTTACTGAGTTTTCCTGTCATCTTACCTCACAGCGCAGCGATCTGCTACCTTTGTCTGAAGGTCACACCGATTCTCCGATAGTGAGGAAGGAGAAAATTAAGCACAAATTGTTTTTGTTGGCCTTTCTTAACTGAAGGACTTGGTGACTGATCTTCACTTTTTTTTCTATGTATGTGTGTGTGTGGGCTATGTTGCAGATCGGCATTTGGCATTCTGAAGATGGACTGTCCATGGAGAGAACTCTTCCATCAATCAATGTGACAGACACCCTCTTCAACACAACTCTTACAATCACAACAATCCTGGTAAGGACTGTATGCACGGGCAGAGTTGCACACATACATCAGTTGTTCATGCTTTTCTGTTTGCTCAAGTCGCTGGCTGATCTACATGTGGCTGACATTCTGCAGTCGACAGAATATTACCATATCAAAAACCCATTTTGTGTTTTCAGATCCAAACTCAGCCCTCTTGGGATCAGAGGAGCTGTGGCTGCTCTGTTGTTGTACCCCAAATACCTCAGATGGGGCTACATCACAGTGTACAGCAGGAGCTTGTAATTTACCACTTCAACCATCTTCAGTCTCTGTTGCCATCATAACTCATGTATAAACTACAACTTTCCTTTATTTTGTCCTCAATTGAAACCATCAGTATTGAGTAACCCTTTAAAGTCCACTTCTTGCTGTTGGGGTATAAAAAACACTTTGAAAGTATTTTTAATTCATCTTCATACAATAAATACTTTAAACTATATATAAAAGAGGAACCTTACACATAATAGCTGTTTTACAAGTATGTGTATCTTTCTAAATTATCCCCGCTGAGTGAAAATCCAGCACAATTTACCAATGTTATTAGATAAATGAACTGGTTTAGTTCCTGTGAATACATAAAAAAATAGACACAAGGCACATGGATACTGACATTTGAGGATGACATTGTTTTGTAAATTAGACATAAATTGTGCTTGAAAGTTTACATACCCTCCCATTGAAGAAAACGATAGATTTACACTTATATTTCCACCCGATATTTCAAATAACATAAAACTTTAAAAAGTAAAAATAAATAAAAGGTTACTAAATTGTATTTGCTTTGTATTTGCATTTCTAAAATGTATTGAATGTGTTTTGGTATTGTCTATCAAGATATTTAAGAGTTTGCAAAAGCATGATCCACGTTGCTGTATGGTTTGCTTCCAAACTTGTACATATTTTAACATTAATGACAGCTTCTCTGAGGTGAAAGTTAGGCTTGTAGACTTTTGCTCCACTCCTGATTCTAACTGTTGATTGCCTGCCAAATAGTCTTCATCGTCTTTTGCCTGGAGGATTTCCATGTTTTTCCCAAATCAGTAAAGTTTTGATATTTGTCAGACAACAGAGCGGTTTTCCACAAGAGTTTGGTTCATTTTAAATGGGCTTCACTCCAAAAACAAGAACATCAATGCGACTGGAAATTTGCATACGGGGCTTATTTATTTTTTTAATAGTTATGATCAATTCATAAACTGTGTTCTTTGCTAGAATGAATCAAAGCAGAGATTTACACCACTACATGCTTGTTTGCTTGTTTGTTTTACTATGCAGTTTGCATGTAGATCTTCCCCTGGAATCCAAAAAGCCATGCTTTCCAATGTTTTTGTCAGATCCTAATTTGGGTTAAGGAATAAACAAATTATGAGATTTTTTCCTCTTTGGAAAAAGAGCTTGGCTAAATGTTAGCTTTGAAAGCACAATTACATTTTAAATGTTAAAACTGAATAAAGAAATTGCATTGGAAATAGCTAAAAACAGTTGATAAAAACAAATATTAATTGGCTCTAGTTAATGATGAAATATATTTCATAATAGGGTTGCATCATTTGTGTGACCAAATCTAAACAGTTTGGGGACAAATCACCAGTTTCCTCTACTGACCATCTTCATCAAGTTCACAAGATTCTATTCTAAATTTCCAAATTTAAAAATTCCAACTTTAAGGTATTGTCAATAAATATAAATCTTTCAAGTCTTGCAGGGAAAGTAGAAAGGAAAGCTGTTTTATTTTGGCTTTTGTAGCTTAATGAGAAAAGTAAACCAAAAAGAGACAAACTTCGTACAAGCCATTTAGCATTGCTGTTTGGTTTCTGTTAAAAAGTTGTGGAAATATTTAATTGTTATTTATAACAGCATTTTCAGTTAAACTTTATTTTGTCATTATTGGGCATTTTGAGTGAAATTTGGACTGAATTATTCTCTACATTCCAGATGTAGCTTTTGTCTTAAGGCGTCAACAAATATGGTGTTACGGCTTTTGGCCATAAAAGGCAAATTGATTTTTGTCTTTACTAATGACTTTTATAGACAAACAAGATGGCACAGAAATCAGGTAACATTAGATTTAATATGTGCGGCCATTAGAGGAGACATCACATTGGGCATAAATCCATTAGTCCACTGAGAAGTTTTATTGCAAGTAGAGTAGCACTTGAGTAGCAACAAAATTAAATAAGTGATCGATGGTGATATCTACGCTTGAAAAAAAATGTTATTCCTTACAAACGTGTTTGGTTTTGGTTGCTGAAATTTAAAACAAACTGCAAAGTAAGTGTTGAATTGAAATAAAATACTGAAAGTGAAATGTATTTATTATGCCATGTAAAGTACCTGCTACCTATAGACCTCTTTATTTGTGATGTTTATAAGTTTCTGATTTTTATGTTGATTCTAAAATAGGGCGAAATGTGCCAGAGTAAATAAAAATGTTTTTTAAATGAACTTAATTTATTAACAAATTTTATCTGAACCAAACTGACCCTATGTGAAAATGTAACCCTCTAAACAGCTTTTGTTAAAAGTGAATCCTCTTTTATCCACCAGTTTTATTGGATACCAGAATCTAATTTCCCAATCAGGCTAAATTAGTGAAATGGAACCTATGTGGAAAAAAAAAGAATTGGGCTTATATATCTTAAAACACAACAAATCGTTAAAAAAACAACAGAAGGAAAATAACATAATATAAATCTTCTAAGTGTTAAAAAAGTATTTTAAAGGCCACAGCACAAAGAGACAATGGAGAACACCATTAAAGAACCTTCAGTGTTTAAGATCAGTGTTTACATTATTGGTAGAGTTGCTGACCATATAGCAAACATATAGGTTTAGCTTAAATTTTCCAAACATCTTTTATAGTTTTTGAGAAATTCTTACTGTTTAATTGAGTTTGGGTGCAAAAAGTAGAGCAATCTTTAAAGATGTGTATTCCGATACATTGAGGGTAAAACTAGCAGCGCTTCAGAAAAAGAACCTCAGCAATAGTTAAACGTGGTGTTGGTCATGTCATGGTCTGGGGTTGCTTCTCTTTTTCTAGGATATGGAGAGCTTTCTTAAATTGAACAAAACATTCATTCTGCTCTCAATTAGAGGGTTGTGAAGGAAAAAGGTTGAGTCTTTGGTTTATGCATTACATTTTTTTATGTCATGTAGAAGAGCAAAATAAAAAAAGTCTTCCTCTACAGGAACATTTAGACCGAGCGCAGTGTCTGTGGCAAGGGCGGTGAATTTACATAGTATCCCTATGCAGGCTGCATGGGAAGGGCAGGGAAGCAGCAGACGGTGAATCCAATGCGGAGAGGGCATTTACTGCTCAGCTCGCACCTCATGCTACTTGATAGAACTGAGCTATTTTCGATTGTCTTTGAAATCATGTCACAACAACCCATCAGAGACTAATTGTAGTTGTGACATAGGTTGAAGAGGTGAAGCCGTTGGTACGTTTGTCTCTGTTAAAATAATGTAATCTAAAGTGTCTTGGGATGACGTGTTGTGAATTGACGCTATATAAATAAACTGAAACTGAATAGAATTAAAATGAAATATAGAGAAAATAATGTCGAGAGAGGATAAAATAAGGAATGATCTGAAGAAGTTATTTGGTGGTGTTAAAAAAAAGTTGTTTTAATTTAGCCTGGAAATAATAATAATACCACTACTAATACAAATAATAATAATGCTAATAAAAATAATGGAAATGATTATTATTCATTATTGTTGTAATAATGATGACAATAAAGTCATTGCTATTCTAATTATTATTTTTATAAACTGAAAAAAATCTATGAGGACACACATTTTCATTTCAGTCAGAAAATACATATCAAATCACAGAGAAAGACTTAATCTTTCCACCCAACATAAAAAAGTAATGTAGCATTATTAAAAAGCTGCTGTGCAAATCTACCTCCTTGATCATTTTTTAAAAGTGATAAATCATGCATTAGAAAATCCAAATTCCTCTAATCACAAAAGAAGATTCCCTTGGATTTATTTCTACCCTTTAAAGAAATGATTCAGCTTTTTTGACGGCGACATGTGTTTTCAAGCCTTTCCTGACTGTGCTTTAGAGTTTTGTCAGTCACTCACCTCCTCCTCTTCACTGAATCAGATAATAAGGCACAAAGTGGGTTGTAAGCAGAGGCAATTGGGCTAATGTGTTTTTTTTGAGTGGCTAGCTTATCAGCTTCTTTCTTATGTCTTGGGGAGGGCACATTGGCACACTTTGCTGGTCCTTACTCTGATTCAGTTGGAATTTCTCATTTTACCAGGGGCGCTGGGTAAGACTGAAGATGTGTGTGCGTGTGTTTGTGTTTGGGTTCGGTCTGATTGCAACTGAGACAACGTTTTCATTGTAGAAAGAGAAGGTATATATGAAAAGAATTGGATGAGCACAAAGCTTTGATTTCACTTTGGATATATTGAGTCCCTGGACCAAACTTGAGAAGCCACCACAGAGCAATTTTAGTGCCTATCACAGCTCATTCATCATCGTCTGATTGCCGTGTCACCGTTATCTTGCTTGTGGGCAGCAGACTGGCCTCAGCTGAAGGCATCCATAAGAGTTCCTTACCTGTAGTGCTGGCTTAAGGGGGGGTTCTCTACAGTATTTACGAATCCACGGCTTTGTGTGCAGTCCTGACACATCTGCCTGGCCTTTACAGGGCTAGTTTCATTTTACTCCACTATGGCTGTCACCTTCCATTTTCAATTTTACAAACAGCTTAAGGAAAAAAAACTGTCACGGAATTGATTATCATTTTATTGCGGAGCCACAAGCCATGTATTTGTGAGCATTAATTGAGTTTGTGACAGGCATTGTTTAGATCTTAGAAAAAATGTCTTTACAGGCCTTGTGGCAATATTGATGTGAGAGACAAGGCTTATCTTTATCTCTGTAATTTTTTAGATTATGTTGTAACAATGTGAAATGGCTTTGTTTTCCTCCTGCCCTTGTGAATGCTGGTGCCACAATAAGAATGATACCTTTAAAGCATTTTCCAAAGTTTTAACTATTAAATTAAATATGTTTTGATTAGACTATTTGCATTACTGCAGTTCCTTGCAAATATAAGCATAAGGATTAACCATTTTACCCATTTATCGCTTTAAACTAACTCCAATTTAATTTATTATGTGACTGATCTATACTGGCAACTAACTCTTAGAAGGAAAAAAAGCAATGGATGGTTTTAGATGTTTTTTACATTCATATAGAAGACTAAATAACTGCATTTTACAGCAATTTAATGCTGTGTTTATCTGCTTTTAAAACCTATTCTTCTGTCCATGTTCTCCAGCTTATTACTTCTGAGTTCCAGCCTTCTATGAGCAAAAGGCACGGTCCACCCTGGACAGGTCACCAGTCTGTCACAGGGAAACACAGAGACATACAACCATGCATAAACACATTCACACCTAAGGACAATTCATCCCCGGCCCGGAATACAACCTGAAACCTTTTTGCTGCAAGGCAACAGTTCTACAAACTGCCCCACATGCAGTCCACTTTTAACATGTAGCAATATTGTGATATTTTAATCTTGCACCAGATTTTAAATCAGATTTGAATCCAAGCTTTGACTAGGCCATCACACCAAAATCAATTACTAAGATCAAAGGACTGAAATTGGTTAAATGCTGAGGAAATAAATCCAATGTTTTATTAATGGGCAAACTGCCAGGCTTGGATTTACAGTTTGTTTAGAGTTTTTTTAAACCTTGCCTCATCTTTAAGTGTTTTACAGCCTTTAGCAGGCTTTCTTCCAGGATTGCCCTTGAATCAGCTCCCTCCATCTCTGTGTTAACTTTTACAAGCTTCCCTGCTCCTGGTCAAGAAAAGCTTTTCTGAAGCGTAATGCTGCTGTTATCTTGTTTTACCTTGTGGATGGTGTTTTCAGGGTGAAGCGAAGGAGCAAACTGAATGTATAGTGGCTTGCTTTAATTCTAGGGCAGATAGACTATAACTAAACTTTTAAGTTGTTAACTGAACACACTTATACTGAGATTTCATGAAACACAAATGAAGTTGGTTTACTAACTATTATAGCCTGTCTAGGAGTGGCCAGACAATAATATGACCAGGATTCATCCTGGTCATATTATTTACTTGATGTAAATACCATAATGTTTAACACTAAGAAAAGCAGTATGGTGTCAGGGTGAATTTAAGGTCAAAAGAACAAGTAAACGAAAAACTGCCATCCTAACTGAACGGACCTCCTTGGTAATTAATGATACGAGTGAAATAACTTGCCAGTAGTGATGTTATGAGATGAGCTTATGTACGGTGCATTTCCAGAAAGCCTGTGTCGAGGCTTGCTTCATTGAAAAAAGGAACTCAAAATCCAAATGTTAGTAGCCTCGCCCCCCCAGCCATACCATGTGACCACTTTGAGGAATAACATTTAAACTACTGAGTATTCAGTCAAAATGTCAGTGTTAAAGAAATGCAGTTAGTTTACGTTTTAATACAGTTTTAATTGTGTGAATGTTAGGGCTTTGAAAAAGTTTCCATCGTTTGGAGATTTCTTTTAACAAAATTACAAAAAATAAAATCAGAGCTTTAAGTAATAATAATAAAGAATATGTTTGAAATGGATAAAACGGTCTGTTTGTTACATACGCAGTTAAACATAACTAATATAGAATATAGAAATGTAAAGAGGTAAGTATTTGTAAGACTAGATCCACTTATAATCGACATTTATTATGTTAGCACAAAATGATATTTAGCTTGTTCTACTTGTCTTTGATCATGTAAAGAAATCGTTAAAATCGATACACGTTATATATGAGTCAAATTAATGTCATTAAAACAAGCTCCAGATTTCAAATGGCTAACAACAGAACAATTATGTGGAGTACAATCTCTCAATCAGTTAGCTTTTTTGTAATAGTTGTGTATTTTGTGAAATAATTACCAATAGTATTGGGTTTGTCACGGATCTGTCTTTATTTTGAATGAACCAAGCTACTTGACACCCTTGCAACCAAACTCCTTGATCTTCCGTTGACGCAACTCTCCATTCTCCTCTGGTATGAATGAGGAGAGAAATGACTTAAAGAGTCATTATGTTTGTTTACAGAGTTTTCCAAGGATACTGCCACCTGTGGCCAAAACACAAAATTGCAGTATTCTTCTGATCATCCTCATACCTTGCGCTCGTACTTAAAAAATTTTTTTCTTGTTTTTTTTCACCTTACCTGGAGTTGCCATTGGTGTCTAAGTTGAGATTGATGCCAGACGCTTCTGAACATCCTCAAAATCCATCTTGAATATAACGCTTTGATCGTTTGCTAGGTTGTAGACATTTAATATTGAGGTTCTTGACGTCACATCCGCCGTACAGTGGGGCAACTTCCAACGTGGGGTAAATTAAAGAAAATAGGCAACAAGCTTATAGGTACATCAGCACTGAACTTCTGAGGTATCAATATGCTCATCAAACAATGTTTTACTCATAAATGGTCAAATAAAAAGCCTATTTCAGTAAAAACTTACAAAATGTCTCTTTAGAAACAATCAACAGCTTGTTCATCTTGCATAATCTCCACCTAGGTAACCAATCCGTATTCATACATCTGCTAATTCCAACAGTCATGGAGAGGAACCTGGACACTCAGATTTACATGATTAGAAAAGGAAAAACAAACGCCTCATGACCTCAAACAATCATAAATCTGTTTAGTGATATCAGATAAAGGGGGTAGAAATCAACTGCACATCAAACTTTTCTGATCTTTATTAAAAAAGATTTTAAAAGGCATAATTTTTCTTTCACTTTCATTTAATTAACTAGTAATATAGTTGAAGGTTTATTGCATGTAATCTGACTATAAGGAGAAGGTCAAAAGTTTATAGTCATGTTCGGGATGCAAGCTGTTACTTTAAATACACAGCATTTAAAAAATTAAACTCTAAATTGAACTGCTTTGTTCTTGATACCTGAGATATGTAAAACCTGTAGAAGCCATATTGTGCTGTTATTTAACCACATCACTCTTTGATATTCTCCCCCAGCTTCCCAATGACTCCCTTTGGGTCGTTGAGTGCTTCTTACACTGTCACAACTGCATCGGGAAAATCTAACTGTGCACAGAGCTAACTGATAAAAGCAGACACAGAGACTGACTTTCTGGCACAGAGGCACTGAGGTATATGCTTAGGTATTTGCACATGCAAACTCAAGCTCTGTCTCAGTTCTCTGTGTTGTTTTTTTTTTAAACGTTCATTTATCTCCATCTTTTCTGCAAAGCTTTATTAAAAGTCTACCATTCTAATGCCCCAGATAAATGTCCATTGATTATGATTTTAAGATTAAATATTTTATTAAATATTTTATTATATAATATTTTTAGATTAGATTAATATCCCTGCTGACATCTTTTTCAAAAAGACTGCTGAAAAAAGTGAAAAGGGACTGTCTGGAGACATCTTAAACACCTAGAGGTTCGAGACCGGGGGAACTCTATTGTCATTGGTGTGAAGTATAATGTAAAGAAAATCCTCAGTTGCATCCTGTAACTCTGTGCATGTGTGCAAGTGCATATCAAAAAGTGTGCCTCTTGTACTAAAGTCATCAGTATTTAGCCTGGGATTAAGAAGGCGCTTTAAAATTTGGATTCCTTTATAGATTCAAACCATTGTTTTATGGGTTTTTTGCTGTTTGGCTTTGGAGTTTTGAAGAAGGTAGGATGAATTTCCTTTTAGTCTTCACTTTAAAGAAATCTGAACTTTTATACTCCTGTCCAAACATTTAAGGAAATGTTTTTTCTCCATGTTCTAAACTAGGGACTCATTAGGTTACAAGTAGTGTTACTAGTAATTTATATTAGAAGTTTCAAGATCTCATTTTAATGGTTTTGGTTTACTATGGTTCAGAAAGGATTATCATTTTCAGAAATCACTTAATCTGAGTTCTCTTCCTTTAACTGAGCAAAAATACATAAACACAAATTTCTGCTATTTGATGCAAACAGTCTTTAGGCTATAATATAGTTATAATTGTGCCACGGGTTGTTTTTCCACCCCTTTGGGAGATAGTTATCCTATCATTTTCTTTTTTTCTTCTTCTATTCCTTTTCAGCACTTGCTGGATGTATCAAAGATACATTTAGAAAATGGCAGCAACAATACTTTTATCTTCCCACCTTTTGTTACTTTGAAGGTTTGAGCTTATTTTAAACTTTCTTCTGAAAGAAAATTTTAAATAATAGATTAGATTCATGAGAAGAAATTTATGAGATGAAATTTAGATGAGCAGCCTTTAGCTCAACAGAGATAGATACCATTTAGAAAATCACTAACTCCGTTAATTCGTCCCAACTTAAAAAGTCAACATATGTGTGTGCGTGTGTGTGTGTGTGTGTGTGTGTGTGTATGTGTGTGTGTGTGTGTGTGTGTGTGTGTGTGTTAACTTTTTGGACTGAACCGTTCTCCTTTTTTCTCCTTAATATGGTATTTTTTTTTAAATGTAGCAAAATGTATTTCTTGATCTTTTACCAAAAACAATGAGTTTTTCCCATGGCATTTTTCATATGTTTTCCAGGGTTGCCAATAAATTTAGATAGTTCTGCACATGATGTCTAATGAGTAAACCTTTGAGCCTGCTTCGACGAGCTGAATCAACATGCACATGCTTCGAGTTGTGCTCAGCAGAGAGACCCCATTAGCATTTATTTTATGCCCATTGTTATCACATCACTGCAGTTCTCTTATGCATTGATGCAGTGAAAACGATGTGGAGCGCTTCAATCCATGATGTCAAAGTGATGCTCTCCTCTCCCTGTAAAAGAGGAACCAAGCAGTTAACTTTGATGAGAAAACACAATCTTTCACAGCAGTAGTTGTGCCACCTGATGGGCATCAACTTCTCTCAAAATAACTATAACTATTTTTACAGATAGAACTTTGAGGCAAATCGAACTTGTACTCAAGATATAAGCATTTACTACTGTTCCACTAGAAAAAAAAATTTGACTTTTATTATTTCTGTTAAACTTGAGCACCACATTGTCGATGCTTTTGTTGTACCCTCTTGAGTGCAGTCAGTGTTGGCTTTATATGGCTCACACACATGGTTATATGTAATTGCCTGTGTTTAAACATATACTTTAAACCACAAATACTTCTGAATTTCACTGTTTTTCTAAAACAAAAACCTCGCAAAAAAAATATTTTTTGATTTTGTTTTATGCATCTGAAGTTGCTTGTGCTAATTCTAAAATTTTAGTTTTATTAGAAGTCTAAATGATTGATTATAACAGTAAAGAAAACTAGTTTAACTAAAATAATTGAACCTAATTGAAGCGATTCCTCAAACATAAATCTATAATTCAAAATATTCTTTTCTTATCACCCTGTAAATCCAAACCACATGAGTTTACCAACTGCGTTATTTAAAGAAATAGGGCACCAAAAGGCTTTTAAAATATATCACAGCAGTGCTCTTTAAATCTTTATATAAACATCAACTAAATAACAAAACAAGACATAAATAAACTGGCAGTGGAACACAGGTTTGGATCTCCAAAAGGCAGGTTTGTGCTTGTTATGTGGATTTGTTGTTTGAGTGTGTTAATCAAAGAAGAGATGCTTTTGTTTCTTATCCAGATTTTGCTGTTGACAGCAGATTAAGGCCTTGTTGATGTTTTTTTTTTTTTTTTTATTTCAGAACTTGTCTATTTCATATCCACATAACTCAGTTTTCATTGGTAGCAGTAAGCCATATAAACATTGACCTCCTGATAGCATGGAGGAAGTAAACTATCTTCGAACAGGTTATAAAAGGTCATCACACAAAATATAATGAACACCATGATAACATAAATGAAGGCAGAAAGTTGAAGAACTGTTAAAGTAAATGTTTTTCATCATCTTTGACACCAACTTTATCTTATCAACGCTCTGTACTTGCAGCCATTGTATTTTGATGCACACTGTGATTTTTCAGGAAAATCCATACGTAATGCTGCGGCCAAACCACCAGGAACTGGAGGGAAATGACCGCTATGAAGGCTTCTGTGTGGACATGCTGAAGGAGCTGGCGGACATCCTTAAGTTTAAGTATCGTATCCGGCTGGTTGGGGACGGCGTCTACGGTGTTCCTGGGGCAAATGGAACGTGGACTGGAATGGTTGGAGAACTCATCTCAAGGGTATGCAGAGCACCTATCCCTCTTGATAAAAACAGGAAAGTTCAGCTTTCAAGTAGATTAAACATAGAGAAATTGTTGTTTTTTTCATAGCCACTTGTGCCACTTTTTACAGCAGGAAATTATTTGGTTTTGACCAGTAAATTTTGAAGAGTATAGACAGTGAAAACTTTGATTATTCCTCTTACCACAATCTTTCTAGAACTTTGAGAGTCCAGAGACCCTTTTCCATTGAGAGCCTTACAATTTAAAGCCCTTGGATTTGTATTAATTTTTCAGGAAAAAAGAAAGTACTACCAATTATATAGTACTGGACATGAATCAACTTAAAAAGGGTATCACTTTTATGGGATTTTTGAGGATGTTGATTTTTGCATTAAATACAATTTCTTAATCAGGTTTTTCACTAAATTGATATGACGCTATCATAACATATGTATTGAATTCATTGAAATATGCTTTGCTTACACTTCTTTATTTTTGATTCCAATAGATGTAGACTATGTAAGACACATAATAAACGATCCTCTTTACTCAGTGATAAAGTCACATCATCAACTTAGAATAGAATAGAATAGAATTCAACTTTATTGCCATTGCACTGTCGCAAGTACAAGCAACAAAATATAGTTTGCATCTATCCAGAAGTGCTATACAGGATATAGATGTTTATATACAGGTTTACAGGATGTTTAAAGAATAAAACAAAATGTTATGTGTAAATATACAGGTGCTGGTCATAAAATTAGAATACCATGAAAAAGTAGATTTATTTCAGTAATTCCATTCAAAAGGTGT
>JAUZNJ010007922.1:1896-16371 GCA_034780135.1 Jordanella pulchra
GTTTTCTGTTCCTCTTCCATAAGCTGTTGACAAATTTTACCTCTGTTATAAAAAGACCGTGGTCTTTATGATATCATAATTCTCCCAGCTGATTTTAGATATTTGCAGCTACCCCAGAGATACACTTGAAATCTTGAAGACTTATCTAATACACACTTTCATTGCAAGTCAGTCAGATTTGGCAGATGTCTTGATAGGTTTGTTGTGTTTTTATAAAACACTCAAAGCTTTAAGTAATGTTTTCTAACCCAACTTTGCTTTAAACTCTTTCATAACTTCCTTCCTGACCCATATCTACTGTGTTCCTTCTTCTCCATGATGATGCTGGCTCACTTAGATTCTGTCAAAAGAACCTCTGGGACCTTCATAAAACTGCTGAATTTATACGTAGATATAGTAACACATAAGTAGACTCTATTTACTAAATAGTTACATTTCAAGTGGCTGCACTTAACTGCGTTGATAACTCCTACTGAATACTTTCTGAAAACAACACCCTGAACTTTTAAGATTATTAAATTATTATTATGATTATTGCCAAGTATTAAGATTAATACTTGTAAAACAATAGAACCCTACAAGGCCTTTTCTATACAATAGTTTTATTAAAAAGTAAGTATGAAATAAAGTTTTCGAGTTTGTTGTAATAAGATTAAAATACAAATAAAATGGTTTAGAAGAATATTTGCAAATAAAGATGTAAACATGAACATGTCCACCAAAAAATAAAACTGCATTATTCAATTTAGTATAAACAGACTGTGGCTCAGTGGAGAAAAGCCAAATTAACTTTACAATTCAAACTCAAATTCATTAACAATCAGGTTAAATAAGGAAACTAGTTGACAACCTTGTAAGTTAAATACAGAAACTTAAAAAAACAAGCAGGATGAATGTTACACCCACAAAAATTTAATTAATTAAATAAAAACAAAACAAAAAGCCTCTTCACTTACATTAAAATTTCATCTTTTGTAGGTCAATACGGTTTTTATTTTTATAGAAAATGTTTTTTTTTAAAGAAAAGTATATTCACAATTCCCTAAACATAATAGGCTTAATGTCTGCTTCAAAGAAAGTCCAAGAGAAAAAAAAATATTGACTATGAATGTCCTAGGTTAAGGCTCTTAAAATTTATGTATGCCAGAGTAAAATGATAAGTCTTTCTAAGAAAGATTTCCTCCCGATCATCATAAAAACTGGCAGAATGTCTCTATAAGATAATGAAAAAAAAGAATCTGAAAACTGTCATCAATGTGTTAAAAAACTAACACAAGCATGATAATTTATATGAAATAGATCCTTAACTCTCAACACAAATTGTTGCATCACATACAGAGTATGCTAGCGTGATATGTTAAGCTCTTGCACCGTTGATCAGCACCAGTGACTTTCTGACCCTGGTTACTGAGCTCTCTGCTGCTCCCAAGTGAGAAATAGAGAAGACTAAGAGCTCTAACACCTGCTGCAACGTAGTCCAGGTTACACACATGCGCATCATACTTCAAGGTTTCACAGAGCAATAGGTAAAAGGCTTCATCTGGCACAGGTTTGCATCTTTAAATGTTAGTAATGGCATGTTTTCACGCTTTACATACGTACCATCTTTACAAGGTATTTTAATTCAGTTCTGTGGTTGATACTAACAGAAGCCATTTCCTTCCTGAACACTAAGAGCTGAACATTTCTTATATGTTTATACTTGCATATCATTATTTGAACAGATAAATGTGGCTGGCAATTTTTTTGTACTGAGAAATATTATTCAAACATACTGTGGCCCACAATTATGTTCTTGAAATCTTGAAAAATATCCTTTGAATTTCCCATGATGTCACAAAAGAGGGCAGTGTGTTTGAGGTGTTGTCTTAAATACACCAGTGTGTGTCCTCCCTTTACTTCGGATGCTTATAAAGAAATTGTATCATCACTTGTTTTTTTCTTTTCCAGAACAGTTTAAAAACACAGTAATACTAGTGCATATAAACATCTGAAACTGAAGAGTGATAAAAAAAATATTTAAATCAGTCTTCCTCTTTATTCTGGCCGTTATAAAACAGAAATCCCTTTGATAATCCAAGCTAGCAGCATTATTATCAAATAACTCAAGACTCTTCAACCTCAATTAGTTTTGTCCCTATTTCTATAATCTGTAGACAAATCTAATGGACACACTGTCTTCAAAGGTTTATATGACACCCTCATCATTGTTAGGTGCTCTAAAAAGATAAGGAAAAGGCCAATATTTTATCATAGCAACAAAACCCTACTCAGGAACATTTGCTGAAGTTTTCTGACAGTACGATTATTTCCTCCCATCCTCTTCAGCATGTACGTTCACAACAAACTTGGGCCTATGGCGTCTAAATCCTGCCATCCCGACCCTCTTCCAACCTTCTTCGTTACAGTTTCAATTGTTTTAAACTTCTATTACTTTTTCTTATGCAAACAGATTTTTTTTTTCTATTCTACTAAGATCAATATACATCATTTGTACTTGAAGGGTAGGTTTGTTTTTCTTTCTGATTTGAAGAAGGACAAAGAGAAAAAAATCTCGGTATGAGAACACTTTTAAGACCTGGAAAACAAATTGCAACTAATTACTGATAAAGGTTTGCTAGTGTTGTACCAAAACCCATGATATTAATTTTGGACATTGAGGACCAATGTCCATCTTTATCGTAAGCATTTTCCATGGTCCAGAAGGTGCAGTTTGCCTCAAAGTGCTGCTCTGGACTTTCCTGGAATCCCGTGCCTGCAGCCCTCCCCAAGCTAACTCCATAGGGCCCTTGCATTGAGATGTGAATCAGACTCCCACTGTGTAAACTGCAAAGAAAACACCTCAGAAAAAATAACATTCTCTTTCATGAAGCTGCCCTGGGAAACTCACATTGGAAGACACATGAACAAACATGGAAAACCAGGGCAGAGACCCAGAGCTCTTGAAGGAGGAGGCTGAGTCATGATGGTTGACATTTCAGAACTGAAGTGCTGCAAAACAGATGGTTTGCAACATTCCTCTTTGAGTTTCAGGAACCCCTAGTTGCTTGGAAATATGAACAGAGTGGAGGAGGAGAGCTTCCCTTGGTGTGTGGCACATGGGACAAAGGAACCCCTCTGTACTTTGACTCTAGAATGCTAAAATGCAAATTGCTGGATAAAACAAACTTTCCATAATGAACTTGGACAGAGGTACAAGGTCTGGCACATCAGGGAGTGTTTCTAGCTAAACAATATGTCTTTTGACAATTTTGATCATTTCATGTGTTTACTGTTTATAAAGACTAAGCCATCAAGATGGATCGCATGATAAGCTATGCTACAGAAATATGTTGTACACTTATATAACATTAACATTCATGGTTTTTGTCATATACTCATTACATTTTGATTATAAAATTATGACCAAAAGTCCTTTTATGGAATCCTCGTTTCTGCTAACTGCTAGCTCAGTCAAAGAAGATTAAGAATCAATTAACTAAAGGTTATTGATGTCTGATTAAGCAAACCATTAATTAAACATTATTTGGCCGAATAATGTTTTATTCAACCCTTGGATTTGCTTTGTGAATTTGTTTGAAAACATTCCAACTGCCAAAAGCTAAAAAAAGCTAATTCTTCAACATAAATTTTGGTTCTCAAATATAAAATCCACTCTAAACTGTGATATTGTTGCATAATCCCATTATTATGGTTTTAAACCATGATGTTTCTTCTTGTTTGTACATAGTAGCTTAGTTTTAGTTGAGTTTCACTAGTTTTTAGTCAAGAGTGTTAAAATGAAAAATGACTTTGAGCTGAACGATTTTTGTTAATAAACTGTTATATTTTTAACAGAACTTGTTGTTAATTGATTCTATATATAAGCAGAATTATCTATGTGACTATAGTTTGAGCTCAAATTACACTTTTATTTGTTGTTCTAACACACAGCCAGTAGGGTGTTCCCAAACAATATATGACAGTCTGAACAATATCTGAGTTAACAACATATTTTCCACCGCTACAAGGGTGGGTAATCAAATATATTAAAATATCACAACACTAGAAACTTGGATCAACTTACAAAAGTAATGCATACATAGTAAAGGGATTTTGTATTGGTTGTATTTGTTGATTTTGTCAATACTTAGCTTATGTGAACTGTTCCTTTCGGTACAGTTAACCCATAAGATATTTGAAAACGTGTTAGCAGAAACACTAAAACTAGCTACATAGGACACCGTCATATCTAAACTATTTCAAGTACAGTATTTTCAAGCTTTCTGTTTTGTCTTCAGACTTTGTTCTGATTTACATTGTACTATTCATCTATGTGTTAATTTGTGAGGAACCAAGTGAAAGGCAGTTGATTTTCTTGTTTTTTTGTTTTGTTTTTTTTTTTTTTTGTTTTCTTTATGGAGATGCACAGAAATCCAACACATGAGAGTAATGTAACAAGACATGCCAAAGGTCACTACTGACAAGATACCATGGGATGTTTTTGGGGATGCGTAATGGGCAGATGTATGCTATTTGGTAATAAATGCACTACAACACAGATTCTCTTTTAATACATACACAATCATTTCAACACATGTGACTAATGACATGTAAGTGAAGCAACTTTTGCTGAGGGGCATCAGGTTTCAGCTTGCACATTTCCTGTCAGTGTTTGGGGATTCTGGATCCTAAAAACAGCAATGCATGAGGCAGAGCTGTCATGAATTATGCCAGCCATGGCAGACATGTATGGTTGCTCTCGGTTATTTGGTTTCACACAAGTTCACAGGCTGCTGGAGCTTCTGTTAAGGTCACCACCTTGTTAGGACCCATAGGGACATCAGAGAACCCCATTGTTCTGTGATTGATCCATTTTAAGAATAACACACCTCTATTAGGCTGTGCAAAGGACTTTATCTTCAAGAATAAAAACCCTGCAACACTGACTGCTTGACACTTTCATGTAAAAGCTCAGTGTCAAAAATATTTACCTACAAGTTGTTATTATTCCAAAATATCTTTTAGAATCTTTTGGGGGTACTTTGAATATATGTGTTTATACATTTATATACTCAGTTCATTCACCACTGAGTCAAGTCAGTGATGCAAAATTATGGAAAACAACATCAATAAAGTTTTTCCTTTTCTATGTTTTGCTAAAGGCACAGACACAGTTCATTCAGATTAGTTTGTTTTCTGTGTAAGGAAAACCAGTTCATTAAATCAAGTTATTGACTTGCAATATATTTGCTTGCATTCTGTTGTTGACTCCTCAGAAGGCCCTCATACCGAGCAAGTATGGAGTGACAGTGGAGAGGAAAAACTCCCCATTAATAAGAAGAAACTTCCATCAGAACCACCGACCTAGTTTGGGCGGCCGAAACTAGGTCGACTGGGGTAAGATAGAGAGCACATTCTCTTATTCACACTAAAAGCTGAGCCCGTAGCTTCTCTGGGAGAGAAACAAGAATAAACAGTAGAAAAACAGGCTCAGCTTTATCATCTATAACTTAGTCCATTGGCGGCACTAAAATATATGCCATTCCACTTTTAGAAATATTAGGAACCACTAGTAAACCTGCAGATTCAGAGCAAAGTGCTCTGTTAGGAACATATGGAACGATCAGATCTCTGATATATGAAGGAGCTTGGCCATTTAGGGTTTATATGTGAGAAGGAGGATTTTAAATTATGATTTAGATTTAATAGGAAGCCAATGAAGAGAAGTTAAGATAGAAGAAATATACCATGCAATACTGATTAAAGAACAGAATCATAACAACAGCAAGTATTTTTGTAGTTGTTTTGTTCTTTTATTTAAAAAAAAGAGCTGGGTTTTTTAAGGGATTTCCAACAGCTTCTTCTCATTTCTCTGTTATCAGCTTCCCTCTAGTGGTGTGATTATGTAACTGCCCTTGACTTCATACTGAAACTTTCACTGTATGATATGAAGGAGTTCAACTGTAGAAAAGGTTTTACTCAAGTATAAAATAGATTTGTGTATGCATTATTTTTTTTACAAATTAACACTACTTGCCACTAATACCACTTGATTTCAGTTGCTTAGGTTGTGTGTGAACTTTGATGCACTTGATGACAAGATGTGACTATAATATTATTCATTTATTTAGCAGAGTTTTTATATGAAGGCATAATTTAAAAAGGAACCAATGCTAGTCTCTTTAGGGGAACTTTATTTGCATTACTTCAGTATTTTTTTTTATGTAAGAATAACTAAACCTAAGATGTTTTATCAATCCAAGTTCATTCAGATAGAATGGTAAACGTCTACAAAAAATAATTTGCTGCTTCAGCTTTCTCATTAGTTTTGCTGACCCTGCTGGATAAAACCATCCCCACAGCATGATGCAGCCACTAGAATGTCTTAGTGTAGGACTGGTGCATTGATGGTAATTTGTAGATTTCAGACCTCTGGGCTACTTCTCGGATAGATTCCTTGTTCAGATTGACATTTTGTCATTTTTTTTTTTTTTTTTGCCACTTGCTACACATTTTCTTTATAATCTAAGCAATTATTTTATTCAAAACCTTAATCCATAACACTAAAATTATTCATAATTTTTGTGTTTTACGTTATAAAATGAAACTTAGTACAACTGATTTTATTTTAGATCTTTTGGGATAAATATTATGTAAAGACCAAGTATCCTTTTTACTTTCTCATTACAATTATATGATACTTTGGTTTCACATACAATCATAATACTTTAATGCTTGTGATTAGATTGTTAAAAATATGTGCAAAGGTTAACCTCTTAAAATCGTAGGTGTCCGTTCTATATTTTTCCATTCAATACTACAATACGCAAGAAAATAACTACGGTTGTTGCTGTATAGAATGAAAGAGAGCACAATATAGGTAATTTAAATCCTTTTTTTCTAATTTTTTATTGGTAATATAGGATCAGTTACCCATTAAATGTATGGGCTTGGAAGGAAGGGGAAATCTAGCCAACAATGCAGTATTTTAAGTTGCTACTGAGAAATTGCTGCAGAATTCATTTAACTTTAATACTCTAAGGTCTCAGATGGTGGTGAAGGAGAACAATTGCAGCTAAAGTGACCAGAGGAACAAACCAACAAAATAAATTGATTATGCAATGTAAGCAGTGGAATTTTTCTTAAGACTTCAATATTTAAATATGTATGTTTAATAAACTTAGACCATAATATGTCTATTTTATTATAATTCTTAGTTTATATTTTATGTTTTTTTGATTATTTCGTTAATCTTACTTAAAAAATAATTTCTTTGATTGTGGTATACTTTATACTATTTAGATTTAATTATAAACGTGTTGATTTTTTTACAGATATGCTTATTTGGCTATTTTTTATTCATGTTTTAGAATAGTATACTTTGGAGTTAAAGAGAGATTTTTTTTCTGTAAAATTTATGTTAAACTTGCTTTTACAAAGTTTTCTCCAAAAGTTGAATTTCCTCTGCTTTCTGGTTGTCTTGCCCTGTGGAAGTGAAATTTCCATACATTTGCATTCCTTTTCAAGAGTGAATGCTCTCCATGGTCCTGAAAACACCAACTTCCTCCACATGTGTTCCCTTGGTTTTAAGCTTATATCCCCGAAAATGTTGAGATTTTTCAGAAATACCTTCTTATAGGTTATATCATTCTATCTTTCAAGCTTCTTATAAACAACTTATCTAAGGAGTATTTCCCTGAAACCACATGTCATTACACATGCATTGATTGTTATTTTGCCCAAGCTCAGCAGCCTCTCAGCTGCAGCCGTATCAGTCTGTGCCAGGTCTTTTCTCTGTGCTGCTGCTGCATGCTGATTTCCCGCAGCTACCAAGCCAGACTACCGTCTCATTAGCATTTTATTCCCAGCTGGAAGGACCAACATGACACAAGTTGTGCGCTGGTCAGCGGCCGTTCTTGTGTTATTGTGTCTGTCAGGAGCAGCTGAATCCAAAAGAAATGTTAAATGTCCTTCAGGATGCACTTGCTCCAAGGAGACTCTCATCTGCGTCGGAGCTACCCAGATCCCCCGCACCATACCAGCTGAGATCAGCTCACTGTAAGTAAACAACCAAGGAGAAGTGTGTAACGAAAAATGAAATATCCTGAGATGAATTACAGTTAGTGTTGTAATTAAAGCTGAATTGGCTCTTGCTTAGCTTTTTTTTTCTATCCTTTTTCCCCTTTCTGTTCTTTACAACAGAAGCATAGTTAATGGATCCATTGCAGAGATCACAGAGGGGATGTTTTCCCTTATGCCTTCTCTTCAGCTGATGTGAGTGCCATGAATAACCTAGCATTGTTAGTGATGACTTCTCTGAGTGTAGTTTTGCTATGTATCATCCTATGAATAGATGATATACAAAAAGTATAAACTTCCAAAGGCATTATGTTTCATTATTATCCATATGTCTTTTGCAGACTTCTTAATGCTAATTCTTTGACCACAATCAAAGATGATGCCTTCTCTGGCCTGTCTCATCTCGAGTATTTGTGAGTCCCTAGAGAAATATGTTTCGCTGCATGTTTGTGTTTTACCATGTTTTGTGAAGCTTATCTGATTTTTCCACTGTTACCCTTCACAGACTACTCCCAATGCTATACAAACATTACCATACCTTCTAAGCCTTTTTACATTTTGACACAAACTTCAACTTGTTTTGTTGCAATTTTATGCAAGAAATTAACAAGAAAATCCCAGAATGGCACATTCAACACATTTGTCAAATGAAAAGCCTTCAAGGTTGCATATTAACAGAATTAAATATGTAAAGGTTCCAAGAGTGTGTAAGAGAACATCAGTAAAGAAGAAGAAGAAGGAGAAGCAAGGTTAGGTTACAAAACAATACCCAAAGTTTTGAATTCATCACCCTAGTACCATTGAATGCATTATCATGCAAAGGGGACATGCAGCTAGACTTAAAAGCTAATTTTCACAGGTGCTCCTCATTTATTCTGACTGAACTTAAACTATTTGCAAAGAATTGTTGCACAAAATCTTCTGTTTTAATATTAAAAACTAGCAGATACATTCCCAAAAGACTCCAAGCTGTATTTGCAACAAAGTGATGTTGCACCAACTATTGACTCAGGGGGCTGGCTCACAAGAAATGTGTTACTTTCAGTAAACTCATATTACGTTTTTCTTTAACTTCTCAACTACACCATGTAGTTGGCTCAATTAGTTTTGTCCCTATTTGTTGGCTGAGCAAAAGAAACACAAAAAAAATTATCCAACATATTGAAGTTTGTAGTTGTTGTGTGACTGACACAGCTAAAGATGGCATGAGCAACTTGCTTTTATAGGGAAGCTATATTATACATGTTGGCATTCATATTTCACCTTATTTATTTATTTTTTTACTAAAACACAGATTCATTGAAAGAAACAAGATTGAAACCATCACCAAAAATGCCTTCAGAGGTCTACGAACCCTCACCCATCTGTAAGTTCTAATCTCTGCTAATAACAGCAAATTCAGTAGATATTTTAGTGTTAAGATTTCATACTAGTAGGCAAAATTCTGCCACTTCACCCTTAAAAAAGAAAAGAGCAGAATGGACAAAAAAGCCTTCGTTGTCCCCCTGGTGTGTCTGCTGCAGATCCCTGGCAAATAACAAGATACGGTTTCTGCCAAGAGATCTCTTCTTCGACTTAGATTCATTGCTAGAGCTGTGAGTAAGCAGTTGTGCTGCCAACAATGTGTGTATATATGTGTGTGTTTGTGTGGGCTTGTATAAGACTCAGCGGTAAAGAAAGCAACCATTTACTTTTTTCATAATGCACTTGAAATTGAAGCTGACCATGCTGTTTGGTTTTCAATTTCTCAAGACTATAGAAGCATAGTTCAAAAGTCTTGAGTCATCCCTTATTTTTTTAATTCTTACTGTCAATTTGTTTTCTTTTTTTGTAATTTTAGCTTTAGCTTTTCAAAAGTCTTTGAACATGTTTCTTTATTTTAGTTGTTATTTTTCTCCAACTGAGCAAATCACTAAGGAATTACAAGTAGTTTCAAACATTAAAATCTTTCCACCTATCACACAAACATGTTTACTTTCCACAGTGCTTTGAGCATCAGGGCCACACCTACCACAAACCTTCTCTCTTCCCTGTTTCCCATCAGAGATCTTCGAGGCAACTCCTTCCAGTGCACTTGTGAGAACAAATGGCTGATGATATGGCTGAAAAACACAAACACCACCATATCAGATGTCTTTTGCGCAGGCCCCAACGGCATGAAGGGCAAGCGGCTCAATGACCTTCCTATTCCAGCGGGCGAATGTATTTCTACAGGTAAAATTACATAGGCACTATGCAAAAAAATACAGCTGCAGATAGGAGATGTTCAGATTAAGAACAAAGAGATTAAGCCACAATAATAAAATACAAAATCTATGAAGTGGTGTAATTATTTAAGAGGCTATGACAGCATACGGGTGAGCACATAAAAAAAAGAAACTCAAGTCAACTGGAATGTACAAACCGCTGAGATATACAGTCACAAATCCACTATTATAAAGCAACAGCATAACAGTTAAACCCATGTTTAGCAGGCTAATTTGGTTAATTAAAATACAAAGCAAAAAGCATGATATTCTTTGGTCTTGTAAAATAAAACAGTCAAGATGTCTCATAAAAAAAAATGGACGTATGCAAAGCTCACAGCAAAGTTCAACATACAGGCTAATTCCATCTGCAGATAATGTTTGCTTTATTGTTTATTTATTATTTGAAAAGAAAATAATTTAAATGCAGCCAATCAACAAAATGTTACCTTGTTTCACAAATTAAAAAAGGTATAAGCAAAAAAAAAAAAAAACAAAAAAAACAAAAGTATATAAAATATATCTCTGTCTCCATTTTGTGTTTCATACCAACAGCAGTTAGGCCTTTCTGTAGCTCCTTTAATAATGTTTGAATTTTTGGAAGCTTCTTTGACCATATTGCATTATGAGTTAAGGGCTAACTTATTTTTTGTTTGTTTATTAGAGTTATATATAGTTTTGTATTAGTTTTGTCTTGTCATGGGTAGACACCTTAAATCCAAAAAGCTGCTGCCAATGTTCTCACTAGAACTAAGTAGGTAGAGCGCATCAGCCTGGTTCTGAAATCCTCACACTGGCTCCCTGTAGCTCAGAGAATTGACTTAAAATCATCCTGTTAGTCTATAAATCACTAAGTGGATCATTACCTCATTACATAATGGAACCAAACATGGAGAAGCAGCATTTGGGTCCTATGCTCCACTTATCTGGAACAAACTCCCAGAAGAGTCTAAAAGAGCTGAAAGCCTGAGTTTATAGAACCATCTGTTTAGCATTGCCTTTAAATGTTGAAGCTTTAAATATTCAGTTTAGGCAAATGGATGTGAAGTTTTCCAGTTGCCTAAACTGAACTTGACCTCGACCGGATGACTGAGAATCTTCACATATAGGTTTGACTGTTGAAGTTAAACTGTTAACTGAGGTATTATTAGTATTGATTAATTAATGTAAAGGACTTTGAGTTGTCTTTGAATTGAACAGTGCTATATGAATAAACTTGTTAAATAACATGTAATTTGTAAGTCTAAGCATAAAGACCAAAGGAAAATTAAGATCTGCTTTTTTCTATCTTTTCAAAAGTATTATTTCAAGCATCACCACCATTTACACTTTTTCCATTGAAAAAAAAATCTAATTAGCTAAATTAAATTTAAAAAGAAACAAGGATTTTTTTTTCGGGCGTGCAGGTGGCGAAGTGGTTAGCGCGCATGACCCATGTACGGAAGCCTTAGTCCTGGATGCGGGCGACCCAGGTTCAAATCTGGCTTGTGGTCCTTTGCGGCATGTCTCTCCCCCTCTCTCATGACCCCTTTCCTACTATCAGAAAAACGAGCCACTAGTGCTGTAAAAAGCTAAAAAAAAATAATAAATAAATAAAAAAATAAAAAGGAACAAGGATTTCTTCAGATACAATTCTCTTTTTGTATTTGGTCCCCAAACTTTGTTGTATTTTGCAGACTTTGTGCGTCATCAGTCTATTCCTATTCAGTCCATGTCAGCAGACATCTTTTCCTTTAAAGAGGACATCTTTGTGGCCTTGGCTGCCCCAAACTCCAACAGCTGTGTGATCATGGAGTGGGATCACATTGAGATGAACTTCAGAAAATTTGACAACATTACAGGTCTGACAAATGTTATCGGCTACAACAACAGTTGTAACCTAGCAAAATATAAAAAATGTAAAAAAAAAAACGTAAAAACTGATCAAAAGTCAATATTTGATGCAAACTTTTTTTTTTACAGGAAAATCTGTTGTGGGATGCAAGTCCTTTCTGATTGAGAACCACATATTGATAATAGTCACCCAGCTCTTTGGAGGCTCCCATATTTACAGGTTTGATGAGCAACAGAACAAATTCACCAAGTTCCAAACTATTGGGATCTTCAACATCTCAAAGCCGAATGACATGGAGATCTTTAAGATCGACGGGAACTGGTATTTCCTGATTGTGGACAGTTCAAAGGCAGGCATATCCACTCTCTACAAGTGGACTGACCAACCTGATCGAAACGAGACCGGTTTCTATTCCCACCAGTTTCTCCACGAATGGTTCCGTGACACAGATGCTGAGATTGTCGAGGTAGATGGGAAGTTCTACCTTGTTTTAGCAAGCCGCTCGCAGTCACCTGTCGTCTACCTGTGGAACAAAAGCACCTCTAAGTTCATCTTTTACAGTGACATCCCTGATGTTGACGATGTGGTGGCAGTCAAAGCATTTCAAGTGGAGGGGGAACTGTACTTGGCTCTGGCTTGTTACATTGGTGACTCAAAAGTTGTCAAGTGGGTCAATAAGCAATTTGCAGAGGTGCAGGCACTTCCCTCCCGGGGAGCAATGATCCTCCAGCCTTTTAGCTTTGCAGAAAGACACTATTTAGCTCTGGGCAGTGATTACTCTTTTACACAGATCTACCTGTGGGACTCAGAAACCAAGACATTCCACAAGTTTAAGGATATTTATGTGCAGTCACCCCGTTCCTTTACTGTGGTGTCCACTGATCGCAGGAGTTTCATTTTCTCCTCCAGCTTGAAGGGAAAATCCATGGTCTTTGAACACGTGTTTGTCGATCTGAGTTTGTAAAAAGACCAAAAAAGAGCCTCTTAAATCAAAATTGTGTGAACACTTACAAAGGGAGTCTTACATGCTGTATAACATTACTCATGCAATCAGATTTATAAGTTTGGTGGTAATAAAATATGTCAGAATGCTTCTGCAAATCCAGCTTAACTGAAGTCCCTCCAGACTAATGGACTAACAGAACTTAAAGAAGCAACAGAAATATTTGAAATGAAGATGCATGAAGTTAATGTCATGGCAAAGCAGAGCCTTGTTATGTGACGGCTTTTATAATAACCCTCACAAACAAACGAGAGCGGATCCAGTTTTTCAATCTGACAGATAACTTTAGGAAGTATAACTTGGCCAATTCACAAATGAAATGAGAAAACTCATTCAGGAAGGCCTGTGATTCTTTTACAAAATTTATTATCTTTATTATCAAAGTTTGTAGTTTTAAAGAGTAAAGTAAAGACAGCAAACGTTTCTGATGATCCCTTTAGCTGGCTTACTTTATAATACTCAGTCAATACTTTTTAACTATGTCAGTGGAAAAGATCCAGACCTCACTTTAAAGTGTAGCACTTCTATATAAAGTGAAATTGGTCTTTATGTTGTGGCAGTATTTGACCTGAGATATTCTTTGTATTCTATTTATTACTTCTAAAGTAGATGGAGCATATAAACAACAACATAAAGGAATTTCAAAACCAAGATTGAAGTTAAAAGGGTAGTTATCGTTTCTCTTACATTTTGTCACAGATTTAATTTTAAAGAAATATCAGTAACACTGAATTTCCATTCAAGGATTAATAAAGCATAATTCAATTGCACTGAATTGAATTGAATGATTCTTCTAGCTGGAAATTAATTTTAGAATCCAGTAGAGAATTTGTGGACGACTTTATTGTTAAATATAAATATTAAAACACCCATGAAACCATGCAAGTGAATTACTGACCCGGTCTTGACGCTTCATAGAGTTGGAGAGAAACCACACTTTGTTAGTTAGGGTATCATTCTCACTGGATATTTCCAGATTTGCTCATTTTCAGACAAATGACTTTAATTTATATTTAGCTGTACTAAATCGTGTCCTGAACCAGTTTTGTTGTGTCTTTGGGAGCATTGACCAAGTTTGCAGAATCGAATTTTGATTTGTGGAGTTAACGAAATACATTTGAGGGTTTTATTTTTTCATCCACATTGAGCAATGCTCCAGTTCCTCTGGCAATAAATCAGACCTTCAACATGATGCTTTCACTACGGTTTCTAATAGCTGCTTGAATGTATTATCAGATCTCTTTTAAACATTATTCTCATCACTGTGGCCCAGCATGAACATCTTTGTAACATCTCATTATTACACCTTTCTGCAAAGAGTAGCAGTGAAA
>JAUZNJ010007933.1:0-18171 GCA_034780135.1 Jordanella pulchra
TATATATATGACCTTATTCATTAACTTTTAATGTGAAATTGTTATTTTTACTGTAGATGTTTTTTATCATTTAAAATGTCCAATAAATAGGGTTTTTTTTCAGCTAGGTGCAAACATTACCTTATTGAGAAATGTTAGTTTGCTAGAATGAACATGGGATTAATCAATTATTAAAATAATCTATCATGATACCTGCAGCCCTACTTGTGTTTCTGAGGATACTGAGTAAATATTGGCAAACGAAAACCAACATGATAAACATTCTTTTTGCAAATAAGTGTTTAAAATCAGAGTAAATAAGTGTAAAATCTTGTTATTTTATTAATTTATGTAAACTTGCCTAAATGTACAGATGGCCTGGAAAACTCCCACTCAGTTGTTAAATCGGTACAAAGTGTAGAAGATTTCTTTCTATGATTTTTACATTTGTAAGTTTGTTTTACTAGTTGTAAAGTCATCCCTTAATCAGGCTCAATGATCAGAATACGTTGTAAGATTTTACTCCATTTGTGTTTTGGTGGGGAGTTATTCTGACAGCACAGATAAAATATGATAATTTAATTAAAACATTTTCCTTCATTAAGAAATATTCATATATAAATTTATCGTTTGAATTTTTGTATTTCTGAAAATGAAATAGGATTTAATGGGTCCTAAACATCAACTATTCATTTAGTAAAGTTTTTCCCACTTTTCACTTTCATCTGTGAAATGTCTGAGCAGTTTCTGGCATGTTTTAAGCCACCCGAGGCTCTGACATGGTCCAGGACCTTTTGTTTTTCTAACTCTTACTGGTCCTAGGTTAGAAACACACCGACTGCTTTTCCCCAATGACTATATGTACTTGATAATCACCTAGAAAACAGCTTCAGAAGAACAATTATTTCAAACTTTACCTTTGCTCTGTGAGCTAAATGTTTGTGTTTGGAGGAAACGCAAAGTTTTCCATATATATAAGGACATAGAGCAGATCAAAGGAGCAGTTAAAACCAACATTATTAAACACTAACAGCATTAAAAAAGTGCACCTGAATAACTTGTGTCTTATCATGTGGTCGATTGCTGCAACATGCCTACCTCTGGGCAACACTAAGAGATGAAAGTGATGAGGAAGATGATTTGTGCAGGCGTTGACCTGGTTACCAGGTGTTATGGAAGGGGGAGGATTAAAAACTGCAGATTAATTAATCAAAACAACAGATCTGAAGTGCACATAACCATCAGGGTTTCTGTGGTTCATTTTGAAATAGACTCGTGCTTGTTGCACTGAACCAGATTTAATTGATTCCGGTCTTTTAACAGCAGGTGAAAACATATCTTCATCCAGGTTTAACACGAAAACTTCAAAACATGTGTGGGTTTAGAGTTAATTGGACAACATAATTGTAGCCTTCTGTTTTGGATCTGATCCATTTCCTTCCCACGGATGCATTTTGAAGAAAATAATTCAGACTGATGTGACTATAATCCAACCTGGTGATCATGTGACAGCTCGATTTTACTGGCTGACCTAACTTGCAGGCTCCGCTCCATTTGACAAAATATAAGAAGGAAGTCATAAACTGCTCTCAATGGTTAGGTTGGACTCCTACTGGCCATAGCTTCCAGACCAGTTAAAGCAGTCCCAGCGACAGGAAGTGGTTGAGAACAACAGAAAGGTTGCTGATTGGGGGTAAATCACAGCCCTCATGTCATTGTTTTTCTCTCCTTGTGGTCTCAGGCTCCTATTTCTAATGTAGCAAAAACAGCGGCTGGCAGCTGCCTTTAGCATCTCTTTTGCTGTTAGCCAATGTCTGCAGCTCAGCTGGGAAACGTCAAAGAGGAGGAACATCGGGAAACATCTGGAAAAGGACGGATATTTTAGCTGTTAGACTCAATGCAAAAAGCAGCAGGTATACAATGGACGTTTTGGCTGCTATGAAATGCGTCAGTGTTTGAAGGTTGCTGAATTCCCTTTGATTTCTCTCCCAAAATATTCATTATTTGCTTGCCTTTGCCAGACAGTTGTAGACGGTTGACTTTCTGTCTCATTTTCTTCCATGAGTCAGAAATTGACCTTCCCACCCCCCTCTTTGGCTTTTCTTTTCACACACATTCAAACATTTGAAGCAAACACAAACACACCCCACCTCCAAATTTCATCTCTTTCCAGTATCAGATAAACTCCTGGTCTACTACATAAAACTTAAAAAAAAAAAACGCACGGGGACAGTTTAAAGTCTGTTTCCTTTTCCTTTTACCAAACCATACAAGCTGTTTCTTCCGTTTTTGTCAGAGTACTATTCCTTCTGCTCTGTAAAAAATAAGTTTATGGTTTAGACGGGTCTGCTTTTGTTCAGAGGCTTTGAAAAATGGTTGCGGAAAAAAAGATAGAGTTTACATATCCATGCAGGTTTTTAAACCCCCCTGGTTAATGTTTGTTTTTTCATCTCGTAAAGTAACGGCAAATCTCTCCTTGTATTATCTTTGCAAAATTTAGACTCTTTTGAACCCTGAAGAATGGATTTTAGCCACAAATATCTTCACTTATAACACTTCATCTATTCTTTTGGCTGAATCACTGACATCCACCTCGGATAAAAGCTACTAGAAAGAAATGTAAGACCACGGCCATCTCTACTAGGATTCCTCATAACGTTTAGCCGAATAAACGGTTAAACAGTGGCTGCAAAGACTAAAGTCAAAGTGTTTCTAACTCACATTATATTACTTTGCAATAGTATTCACACCTGTTGAACTTATTACCCTGCTGTGACCTTAAGTGAAAGTGAAACTTTTAAATTGATGTTTTTGCTTTTTCTAAACCTTCTATCTTTTTAAAGGAGCATAGTCACATTATGTGACATTTTTAAGATGTATATATTGGTTCACCTCTCTTTCATCCTACTGGCAGATGATTTTCTATTTTTGTGTTTTTCGGTTTGTTTTTGCTCAAATTGTTAATAGATTAACCCCATTGTGCATATTTCCGATAGCATCAAGTCACCTGAAGTACGACACTGTAAATGTGTGCAGGGGTGAAAAAGGAAGCAATGGGCTAAGCCATTTAGCACCTCCCCAAGAGTTATAAAACTGATGATGAAAAGTCCAAGACACAGTATAAAAAGAATGTAAACGAAATGTTTGGTTCTAAAGAGGGATAAGAACTAAACAGCGCTGGGAGTACAGTGTGAACTGATAGTGATAGCTGCTAAAATCCAGAAGATGATTTAAAATCAGATTCATCAAACTCATCAACTCATCAAAACTGTTCTTAGAGGGGAAATTACATTCTAATTCGGCATTTGTTTCAATGCCGTGTTTTATCCTATGATATATATATTTATTGACTTATTTCCAACCTTGAGGCTTCTCCTTTGTTTGGAATGGGAATTTTCTTCCCCTCGATGTTTTGAGGCTCTGGGAAGGATCCACTAGAACTTAGAGTTGCTTAGATCATTTATTTATCAATATTTGTTGGTTTTTAACCAAACTGGGCTGTCATTTTTACACGAGGTGTTGTAGCCTCTATTAAGTAGCTTTTGTAGCCACCATCTTGCTTTCTGGTAGTTCTGCTTTACTGCCAGCAGATGGCGCCCATGTTAATTTATATCTGCTCATCTTGCCTGTTGCTAAAATTCTATTTAGGCTCAAAAAGGACAATATAAACAGTATCAGGATGGACGCTTGGTGTATGTAACCTAATTTTAACATGATCAAATGGTTTTTGGTTCATTTTGCTTAGGCATATAAACTATGTAACTTAAATAAAACCACACAACATGCAGCTTTGTCATGAATCAATGAATCCCAACCAGCCGTACCTTTTATTCCTCTGCTTATGTGCTGCTATTGATGCTGAAAAAATTTAACACAGAACAAGAAAGTAAATAAACAAGGTTTTATATTTTTAAGGTAAAAAAACAGTATTTGCTTCATAAAATACTGAGACAAAAAGATAGATTTTTAGATAAATACATTGATTATTCGCTTTTTATCCGGTTAAGTGTAAAAGGTCGTTTATATTTTGTTTGCCTAAGACAAATACCTCAACAATAGATATACAAATGAGAAGAGAATCCTCAGATACTGTAATGAACTACTGCACTGTAATGATAAATAGAAACATTGCTCTGACTAAAAAAAAGGAACAACGACTATAAAAAGAAAATTTAAAATATGCCATTATGCAGCTCTATGTATATGATTTTTTAAAAAGAGTTTTATTATGTTTTGTAGAGCAAACTTCAAATTGAGGCACGTCTGCAGTAGTGTTGTGGTTTATTCCCATGGGAAGAACATTCTGGACAAAGAGAAGTCGTAGGCAGCGGGAATGTTTTTTCGACTTACAGTCACCCAAACAAGCCTTGGGCTGATGTTTGTTGACCTCAACTTATCTCCAGAGGACTGGAGCCACAGTTTCAGAAAGATTATCCTCCATTAGGGTCAGACAGCTGCATTCAGCCTTTTCAGTGCTTTAACCAACTGAGTGTGGAGAAATTTCCTCCTGGTTATAATGAGATAAGGTGGGATCTGTAGGCGTGGCAGTAACCGTAATGTACAGCCATGTACTTTTAATAGTGGATTTCTGGAATCAGAGGGGGATTGTGGGTATGTATGTGCAGGGTGGGGGGGATTATAGGCATCAGAATAAGCCTTCACTATTAGGGGAGACCATTCAGTGAGAGCTTTGCTTTGTGAGCAACCCAACAAAGAAAAAGAGGACTGCAGGTTTTCCTACTTAATGAGAAGTGCATTCCTGTTTTTGTCACCAAGAGGCTGAAGTCGTAAAAGTCATCTGAAGCCTCTTCAGATGCCTGTTATGACCTTTGAACCGACACAGGAATACTGTATGACCACCACAGTAGGGTGTTGATCACAATTGGCCCATATTCAGTTTAATCGGCTCTGACCGGCCAGACAGCTAACTCAAAAGTAAGATTATTTTCCAAACAGACCTTATCTAAGCACTGTCAAGTTGTGCTGATGGAAAAACACTCTTCAGAGTGGAGGCTTAAACTGAATAAACAATAATTAGAATTGACTGTATTCACCATCAGCTGAGGGGTTTGAATGTAAAGTCAGGGGAAGCAGAGTCATGTTAGAAGGGGGTAAAAGGAAGCAGTTTCTTACTTTACATTTACATTTACAGAGAGCAAATCTTTCTGTGGATAACAAGAAGGCTGCACAAAGTATATAGTTGATCTGTTTTCTTTTCCATATTTGGCCAGAATAAAACATGTAATAATTAAAAATTGTCAGGGTAGGTTTAGGTCTACATTTTACTACACATGGGGACACAAATCAATAAGAAAATATGCTAAAAACAGAATAAAACAGAGGTTTCTCTTTGAAATGTTTATTGGAATTTGCTTTTTGATGCTCTTTAATAAAGCAGCTCTTAAAGCAGACAGTAAATCACAGCAGGTATGGTTCTAAAGAGAAATCAGAATAAAGTACAACTGATTTCACAAAGAAGCAGCTATCAGACCACAGACACAAACGTAGACTGGAGTATATCTCACTGTCATCTTTTCATAACTGAATACATAATGTGTTGTCAATGCAAGAATAACATGCACTGGTGGTTTAGGAAAAATAACCAATCACCACCCGTCCAGATCCAGGGAACATAAAAGCATTTCTGGGGTTAGACTCAGAGCTTAGACGGGTCCACAGGTCAGTTTTTAGCGCCCCACCTTGACCTGCTGCATTGTTGACATTCACTCCTGTTTAGCGCTGTCATCACCGCTGCCAACAAGGTGCAAGTGATTTGCAGAGGGTCTCTCCCTGCTCTCATCCTGTCATGTCATGTCAGTTTTTTCAACCTGAAAGCCGCATTGCTAGGCTACACTCTGACTTGGAGCTGAAAGGAATTGCAACACTAACATGAGAGTTGGACAATTTGCTGTTTGCTGGAGGAGATGTGTTCAGATGCTCATGTCGGCTGTGGACCTAACCCCCTCTAATATACGATGACAGAAGCTTTGCACTTAACGTATAGATCCATGTATGAAGCAAGAGGCTAACACTTTTACACACAGCACTGAGGCCTCACAACCATGGGGACCTGACAAGAAAACAATGAAACTCTGAAGCCAAACAGGAAAACCTACATCTGTTGTCTAGAAATATTTTTTTATTGTGTGTCGTCTCAGCTATTATCATGAAGATAAACTGTTTCGTATATTTGTTAGCTGGATTCGGTACGCTATGTTCAACACAAACTTGTTTAACTCAACAAGTAATCCTCTTTAATAAAAATATTTAGACCAATAACATTCAATTTGTCGTGTTAGCTATACGTAACCTTCAAACATGTATATCTGTAGAGCATAGTTGTTGCTGGTTTGTGAAAAGAAATATTGAAATAACATCACAATTTCATTTTATGGCAAAATTGTTTTGGCTTTAGTTCACAGGGATACTAACAACTGTATGTTTGATATAAATTTGAAATAAAATGCATTTATTAAATGGCGTAAACTGTTTCTAATTTTTTTTAAGGACTGACTGATTTACTAAAAGACTTCATGATTCTTTCAGTACAGAAAAAACAATACATACTTTGTCTCAACTTTATTTTTCAAATCTTTCCATCTTTGCTTTCTGTATTATCACAACCACACATAGGATCCTTATCATTAAAACATAACACCCATCAACAGCTAAGAACTTTTACTTTGTTAGAATACTTGAATTATTTTTGGGGGAATCTGTACTTTACTTAAAATGTATTTAAACCAAGTTTTTTACTCTTATTTAGTACATTAGAGCAGAGGTTTCCCAAGTAGGGGTCAGGACCCCACCAGTGGGTCCCAAGACTCCAAGACTGTGATATAATCCTTGAGGTGTATGGAGGGCTAAAATATATCAATAAATACATCCTACCCTGTTGAGATAAAATAGTGTACAATCAAACAAATAGACATTACTTTGTTTTTGTTTTCATTTAATTTTAGAACACAACACAAATATTAAATGTACAGCTGAATTAGTCAATAATTAAGTCTCGTTAAATATTAAAAATACATTTAAAATGTTAAACCAAATATTAACGTTTTATTTAGGAAAATTATTTATATGAAATGGATATATACATTTCTCTTTATATGTATAAATGAATAAGGAATTAAGTAATTTTATGTATTTTTAGGGCATCACTAATGTGTTGCATTGTTAATTTTGAGGTCACAGGGTGAAGTTTGGGAATCTCTGCATTAGAAACATAGATATTGTGCTTTTACTTCTTTACTTAGAAATCTGAGATGTTGTTACTCACTACACATTAAATTAAGACCAGAGTTCATAATGAAGGGTTTGTTCATTTGCCCTGCGACAGACTGGTGACCTGTCTAGGGTTTACCCCGCCTCTCGGCCATAGTCTGCCGGAAATAGACACCGGCTCCTAGATAGTGGGGAGAAAATGGATGGATGGTTGGTTTTGTTTATGTGCAATCAGCATGTGAACCCAAGAAGAAGAACTGCTTGTCAATTGAAATTAGATTGTTAAAATAATGGTCAATTAATTCAGTAATCAATTAATTGTTAAATGGAGAATTCAGACTCTAAACATCCAAATAGCTGAAAAAGTGAGCTCCACAGATTAGTAATTTGAACAAACTTTGTAAAATATATTTAAACAATTTTTTTATGATGAAAATCCTTTCTTGTCCATTAATATATTCCAACTTGAACTCCTCAGGATGTTTAGTTTTAGCTTCACATGGTTTGAACTCTGTATAAAATCTTTTTAAAGAAACTTTTTGCTACCTCATTGTAATAAATTCATTGAAAAAAATACTCTTTAGTTGATCAAATAGCAAAATAATCGTTAGTTCAAGCCCTATATTTCAACATCCTCTGCTGGTTTCCTAAACATCTTTGTGATACATTTGTGTGGAATGATAATGCTGTCTATGGATATTGCATGTGAGCTCTCAGAGGACTGATTATTTCAAATGTTTTAGGTCTTTTTAATTTAGTTTTTTCACTCTGTTCAGGTTTTGGGTTAGAACTCACAAACAGTGACAGCTTAGAAAAGCTCACATTTTTAATTTTCGTTTTAGGAATATGACTGGCTTTAATCTTATGTTTTAAATATATTTACCTCCATCAAGGAGGTTATGTTTTCCGCTGCGTTAGTTAGTTTGTTTGTCTGTTTTCAATATAACTTGAAAAGTGTCGGGCAGATTTAGCTAAAATTTTTCACAGAAAGGGTTTATTGTAACCATTGTCAATTTATTCCATTTTTGTAATGATCCGTACAACCGTCTTGGGGGGGGGGGGGGGGACAAACAAACTAACAAGCTGCTTGGCGGAGGTCTGTGCTCTCCGAGTGCTTTTCTAGTCGTCCATATTATTATTACCAGCATGTGGTGACGTGGCTGAAAATGCTATGTCATGTTGGAGGCAACCAGCCAAGTTTGCAGCTGACTGTCTTGATGCTTTTTGAGGTAGGAAAGTTCAACACAATGAAACTTCATTATTAACCGAAATGTCCTCTTGTATTTTCTGAGATAAGCTAAAGTGAATAAAAAAACTAAAGATACAAATACCAACACATACATGTGCATGTTTTCAATGCTGGTGTTTTTTTAGCAGCAGGACTAAATGCAAAAAGGGGAAAAGGAGATTATTACAACTACACCTGAGCCATCATTGAAAGAGGGAGTCGATGTTGAGTTTAATACCTTTAAGTTGTTCAAACTTACTGTAATTAATCAGCTTCTGACTTTCTTGGTAAACCAAATTGTAACCAGTGGAAAACTCACATTAACCACCCCGACATTGAAAACACTGCTTCACCAGAGATTACATTATATCAGTAGTTAGATGCACATGTTTTCTAACAAAGTCTGTTAATGATTTCTCTTCCCTCACATACCACTCTGCCTTTGTGATCATGCATGCATGCATTTAAAGCTTTTCACTTTTTCCCCGATGTGCTTCTGTGCACGCGTGGCTGTTTATCTGCCGCCTCAGGGCAAACACGCCATCTACCTGCAGAGCTGCTTCTGGTATTCCACATCCAATGCCTATCAAGGCTTTCTTAAGAGCTCTTGCTTGTCACATCAAAGGGAGCCGGCGAGGGTCAGGGTTTCATCACGCTGTCGTTTGGTGCATGAGATATGAGAAAAACTGCTGCTCTAAAAATAGGAGGTTGTGCATGAGAAGAACCGAAAATACTTTTGGTCATGAAGTGTCCGTCTCCTTCAGACACCTTTAACATGATGCAAGGAGGAAAAGGTGGTTCTGTTGTGGCTTAGGTGGTGTAACAAAATATCTAAAGTGCTTAAGATGTTTGCAGATTAATATATCAGTGCATGCCTTTCACTATCAGCAAGCAGAGCTGAAGGTGTTTTTTTCCACATGGGGATGGCAAATAGGATCATATGATGAGTGCCTAATGGCCCTGCAGTTACAGCTGTACTATATCACAGCCTCTCCCTGATGAAAGAGGCGTTCATAGGGTAGTAACTTATTATTACTGCTGTATTAGTCCTTTGATCTTCCAACAGCTTGAACCCTGGAGATTTTAAAGGGGGTGGCTCGTCAAAATAGCTTCACAGATAGGCCCGGTCTTGCCTGGGCTGTGGGGCGAGGAGGCCCGGAGGTGTACAAAGGCACAAGTGTGCTGGAAAACCCGGCAGCAGAGGCATGATGCTGCGGTGTTTTGGACCTCTGGTTCCTAATGCTTGAATGGATCTAGGAAGGGTATTGTGTTTTAGTGCTTGTTACTGATGCCCCATTCACTTTAAATCTGCAACACCGTAAAAGTACTCATACCTTTTAATCTGTTAGTTTTTCACCGTGCAACCAAAGACATTTGTGTATTTTATTTGGGTTTTATGAATTAAAGTGAAGCAACATTGCGATAAAAGGGAGAATTTTGTTTTTTTAAATAAAAAAACTGAAAGTCCCGTATAGTCACATACTTCTAAACAGTTTTCCACCACCTCTCTGAGACGGTGACAGCATTGCACTTGGGATTGATTTTTATTAAGAGTTGATAAAAAGATGTAGGATCTCCCCTTCTTCTCTCTTTTTATCTTCTGCCCTTGGGCTTCATGTCGGGTAAATGTGGAAAATCACGTCATCATAAAGCTGATGATTGTGCAATCTACATTCCTTTTTTCTCATATGGCCCTTGTGCCACCCACCATATGAATCCTGGCTCGTTGACTCTTTCTTTAAATCTACGGCCCCCGATTTAGGACTGAAATTAAATTGTTACTTTAAATTATGATTTTGTCCAGGATCAATTAAAAAAAACTAATTTATCACCTCCCTTACTGCTCACCTTCATGACTGTAATGTGCTATACTTTAGGGCCAAACAACCTTCTCCCCCACTGAGCTCCAGCTTTACTAACTCACTACTGTCTCACAAGACAACGTATAACTTTTGTTCTAGATGCTCTTCACTGGCACCATCAGTGCTGTACACTAGTGATTTAAAATCACTTGTTTTTTTGTGTTTTATGGTCAACTTGTCACTCAATCCTGCTCTCCTTCACAGTCTCTTCGAAAGTGGAGACTAAAGCTTAACCTTTTACTTTGCACCCCTTGAGTTATGGCAAATATAGCATCTAAAGACCCTTTTAAATTTTACACAAGTTTATATTTTGTCTTAACCTGACTCCATGTAGCACTCTGGTTTAGTTTTACAAGTTATTAACCCATTCGAGGTAAGGAGGGACATTTAGCAGAACCTTCTGTGCTGATGGGATGAAGTGACACCAGGTGACGGCCTACCAAAGTCTGGTTTTAGCGGTAACAAATGTAAAACAGCAGGAGGCATGAGAAACCACAACTACTTGTGCTTTGATGGGATTTTAGCTGCTTGGCATTTTGATTTTGACGTTGCATCTACATGGATCTGGTGTTTTAAAAGACCAACAATATCCTTATTAAAACTGGGTCCCAAAGGAACCTACATGCTTTTTTTGGATTCCGTTTTTTTGTCGATTGTTTTAAAAATACATTAAATACATAAAATACAAAATCCTCTTCATGTGGACCAGGTCGAACTTTACAACCAGAGTTACAATAAGGTAGTTTAATCAAAGTATCCATGTGGAAGAACGGCCCAGTCAAAGTCCAGACTATAACTATCTAAGAATCTGTGGCAACATTCATTTTTGTGGTATGAACAGTATTGTGAGCCACTGTAGATGGAGGATTTTTCTGCCTGGTCCAGATGGTTTTATGGGAAATGGAAAAGCCGCGTTTTCTTTTCAAAGACCTTTAATATAAAGGTGCTTCCCTTAAATCTCTGCTGAGGAGCTGCACCGAACCACAGGTTGTCATCCCAGCCAGGACATTCCTCTATTAACGACAAAGACAGCGGGACATCTAATGGTGAAACATGAAGAGGGAGAGGGGAACAGGAGAGTTGAATGGGTTGATTCAGAGGAGTGGCTCTGCAAGCCCGGTGGGTGACCCTTACCGTCCTTACTCTAAGGCTACCTTTAAGGTCAACCCTGCCGGGCCTGTTACCCGCCGTGTTGACAGGAAAAAGTGTTGCTTTGATTCCACTCTGTCCCGTCTTTTTGTCTCGATCATAACTGCTGCTTGCATTCCCTCTTAAATCTCTTCCCACCCTCAAATCCTCCAGCAGTGCATCTGGCACAGCAGTCTTCCCATTGTGCATTCAGAGCCGCTGGCCCTCTTTAAGATCTGCATTAGAATGTTGTTTTCATATAACAGCAAGCGGAGGCATGTGGAGCCTCTTTTGAACTGCTCTGCAAACAGAAGGAGATTTTAATGCTGCCTTTATGAGATTAAGTGAAACATTCCCATAAAAAAGACATTTCCTTATATCCATTCACCCTTCCCAGACTCCCTGTCTCTTGCTCTTTTCTTCCTCTCCCTCTTCATGTCTGTGTCCCTTTAACTGCCTTTTTTTGTGATTTCCTTTAGCCTAAGGCAATGCCACACTCCTGAGGAAAAGGAAATTGAAAGACGACAGGTTTGTGTTCACAGTAACTACATTCAAGTACGTAAAGACGCTGATGCCAGAGTTCAGATCAATCTTGCAAACAGGTCCTGTCCCTCTTCTGTATAATGACCTTTTTAACTGTGACTCAGGTGGGCTTGTGCCAGTTGAACCCTCCACCCACACTAACAAGGGTTTGACAAAACACATTCGCAGAGCAGACGGTGAGTCTCTGTGGGATGCAGCTCACTGGGAGACAATAACACTATTTAGACAGGGATTTGGATTTGTCTGCTAGCCATCAAGAACAACACAAGAAGGGCTTTAAGCTATGTACTTGCCCCGATGTTTCATAGGGCATAGTATACCAATGTGTTTAGTTGAGGAATAGTTGAGAAAAACATGCCTAATAAGATAACGGCTAGTAAAAAGTCAAGATTTGTGTTTGTTCTTTGCTGTCAAATCCTACATACATGTTACGTCAGATATTTCATCTGTGAGAATACAAGTTCAAAATGTACCAATACAAGCAACAAAGTCCAACCTTTGAAACTTACAAGCATGACTCACAGATTCACAAGTACGAATCTATGACCCCTCGTGAAGCTGTTACACTCCTTACCAGTTTATATGAGAGGGTGAAAACAGATTGCAGTCTAACATTACGCTGCAACATTCGATGCAACATTTTAGCAAAGATGGAACAATCAATGGTTTTGTCTTCGTCATTTTACTCTCCTTCTTGTTACTTAGCAGTCGGCAAACAGCCTTCTGGTGCAATACCAGCACTAACTGGTATGAATGCAACAGCCTCATCTATGTTGTTTTTATACATAACCATAAATTTGAGATTTGTACTCAAATTTTTTTAATGACAAACTCGTTTTTGTAACTTCCAAACTTATATTATCACAGATGAAACACCTGATGTTGCTTGAGCTGACAACAAGGAACAGATGGAAATCTTACATTTATTCAATTTTATCGACTCAGATTCAGACACTTACATATTTATTTTATTAAAAGTTGTCTTACATAATAAATGTATGTTTAAGACAGCTATATGTACGTCTTAGTATTCACATTGTGTACCAGTAGTATAATGGTTTTGTTGAAATCAGCTGAAGGTATTTCAATGTTTTCTCCAAGAGTGTAGCAAGAGGCATAGTTGTTTTTTGTGGTATTAGTATCAAAGCACACAGAATGATCTCCATCTCTGTTGGATGGCTGTTAATCTCAAGCTTGGCTCTTCTTCCAGAGGTAGAAGGAGCCTCAACTCCCTCTACCTTCCACCTCCTTCCTATTTTAGGACTGGATTTCTGGTAGAGACCCTCAGTGTTTCTCCAGGTGTTGAAGCCATTTCCCCACTTTAGTGCACTCACTACCTAAAGTGCTCCAATAAAACTACTTTTCCCTTCACTTGCAGGGCTTTCTCAAGGTCCTTTCTGACCTGTTAACATTTCTCTCTTTTCTGATATTCCTTCGTATCGAATGGCCACATCAATCATAACAGCTGTTGTGGTTGGTTTACAGTAACTATTTTGTTGGTATCTGAGTCTTTAACTGTTATTTTCCACCAGCTTGTGAGGTGATTCCCACTGATAACCAGGCCTTCCAGTTTGTATTAGCTCAGATGTTTCCATGGACTGTACTGTATTTCTCTGATGCTCAAGGTCTGGCCTTCCGCTGCGCTGATCAGCTATGCGTTCCTTCAGACCTGTTCTGTCCATTTGGTTGTATCAGTCCATGTAGTTAGTGATCGGTGGTACTTCCAGTGGATTGGTTATTCCTTCTTTATTGGTCTCTAAAGCTCAATCTCTCCTCTTTTCATTGTCTGAGACATTAATATAGCACTTCATCTCTTGAGGCCATCTGCCTGACATATTCCTGGAGCTTGGGTGTTCTTGAATAGTTGCTGCAACAGTTTCTAGTCTCCTGCCTCATTCTGTGGCCTTAGTGTACAGCCTGATTATACACGGTTTGAGGTGAAATCCAGTCTGAAATTCTCCATTTGGCCAACCTGTTATCCAAGCAGGGCATCTGATTACTGAAGGGGCATAGCTCAGAACTTCTGGAATTACTTGTTGCAGGATGATGATGTTGTCCTTGTGGCATTTCCATTGTTTCATAGTTGGCAATTTTTTAGCCTTGCACTTATCAACATAACCCTAACCCTACTGTATTACCTCCAGGGTTATAGGTGAATTTATTCCCACAAGCAGATTTTTTAAACTGAAAAAAACTAAATTAATCTTTGCTCTTATGTTTTAGTCGGATTTAACTCCTCTTGTACAAAGATCTGTTTCTATTTGAATTCTGTTAAAACCTTCTGGATCTATCTAAAGATGACTCAAAGTCAGGCCCACTCTGCCATTCCTGTTATGAGACCACCAAATCGCACCAAATACAGTCTGAATAAAACCTGGTAGCACAGATTACTCCTTTAAAGAACAAGGAATATGATTCGAAAGAGTAAGATGATAATAATTCTGAGGAGGAATAAAGTATATAGCAATTGTTTGTTGTTTTTTTTGTTTAACAGCAGTAAAATTAAACTCAGAGAGAAACTAAGGCATATAATCTCTTGTTTGTATTGTGGTGATCATTTTATCCATCATTCAGTTTCTAAGAGTTTTAAATCAATCAGCAAATAACAAACAGGAATTGTCTTGAATTTGTGCGGCCATTTTGAGCTCTCATCAACAGGAAGCCAACAGAATAAGAAATCGGGTTTTCATCTGTGTGTAATCATTTGAATTTGGCAGGGTTACAGATAGATAAAGTTATGCTTTTGCACTGTTGCTTAATTCTCATGGTGTGTCTCCTGATAACCACTTATACTAACTGTTGAGCAATTACTGCAGAGAGCATCAAAGGCATAGCTCGGTAGCAAATTCTGTTTGCAGTAATCTGTTTTAATGACTCAGGATTTAGACTGTCATCTGCTGCTGCGTTATTTTCTCTGTCTGTTTGTTCTTTATTGCAGCTAAAATACATTTTAACCAGATTTTATTTTCCGAGCCTTCATTAGTTCTTGCATTTGAAGACCTTCTAGGATTCTTAAGGCCACCTAAGATGTGGGTGTCAAAAATAAAGAGTAACCTTTATGTTTGTTTTAGCTGTGGTAATAATCTGGAGAGCATTTACAGTCATGTTCCAAAAATGGTTTTGGAGGCGTCATTTAAAATTTTAATGGTGAATATTTTTAGATGTAATTGTGGTAACTTGGCTAAAAAGATTATAAAGTTAAATTCTAATAAGGCAAAATGTAAACAGTTTAGGTAATTTAAATCATGTAGGTTGATCTAAAGAGTCACAGACTCTTAGAACATCAATATTTATAGATACAGTAATGGAAATAACTGAACATATTCAGGAATATCCTGAAATCTCCCATAGAGGGACCAGTTTAGTTGGTGCCTCCTTCAGCCTGCAGAGGAAAGCTTCCATTAATGGGCTGGGAAGTCATCTTCTGTTAGTGGATGTGTGACCCACTTGACAGAGGGATCAGTCCTGAACCAAACAGTCACATTAAAGTCAGATATTTTAATGCATTTAACGTGATAGTGTATAACATTATTTATTGAATTAGTTTTACACCTCTTTAAGTAATTTATAGAACCATCCTTTCTTGCAACAGACAGCTTTTCCCATTTAGCTTCAACTTTTTAGTCTTTAAATCCTGCAGAAGATTGTCAGTTTTGTTCAGGTTTATGAAGCGAATTTTGTTGTTGTTCTAAAGGAAAAACATGTTGTGTAAATGGAAATTTGAAAAAAATCAATCTAAAAATGAAACTTTTAAGAGTTAGTTTGTTGTTTTATCAAATAATTTTTTTTTTATTTCAAATTTGTTTTTCATATTTGATTTAAAAATATAATTTTTACAGAATTTATATTATAAAATGTTATTTTTTTAATCTCTCATTTTCAGATTTAGTTTTACATATTGCATTCTTTTCAAATTCGCTTTTCAGATCATAGTTTCTTCTGTTGGTCTGCATGGATGTTTGCAACATTTTTAATTGGGCTTGAAATGGAGAGAATCAGATCTTTAAAATGCAAATAAAAAACGAAAGAAAAATTATAAAATTAAAAATGAAAAAAAAAAAAGCAAAGAAATTTAAAATATTAAAATCTGTAAAAGAAAATGTAAAAATAATAAAGTTTGAAAGATAAATTGTAAAAAAGAATAAGATAAAAACTTTTTAAAAAATTAAAATTTAAGGAAACAGCAAAGTTACTCTCAGCCCCTTTATTGAATTCTCAAAAATGTACTTTATGGATCAAATTTCTTTTTTCAAAAATCCATTTACAAAAAATTTATTTTTTTTCCTTGCAGCAATAACTGAATACAATTCACTCCATACAGATCTGGACTTTGACTAGACCAATAAATCAGATTCAAAGGTTCAGGACAGGCTGGTATTTAGCTTCATCCATCTACTCACATAGACCACATATGCAGCCCCCAGCATGATGTCGCCTCTACCATGTTCCCCCATGGGAGGGATATCAGGCTGATCTCCAGTGTTTTCTGACACATAATAATTTGGTTAAATACTAAGAATTGCTGTTTGAGACACAAGATTAAATGTTGTAACTTAAGCCAACCTGCAGATAATTTTCAAATGTCCACCAATGACAGAAGATCTCTGAACATGGAGCCAATAGACTGATACGTTGCAACCAAATTGGTCCATTTGTTTGTATCTAGGTTAACCTCATTCACAGAGACCCCTGTATATATGTGTGTGTGTGTGTGTTTGTGGTGGGTTGGCAGCATGCTGCTGGTGTTTGTGTACGTGTGTTTGCTCTGCAGAGAAACACGGCTCTCTGCACGGCCCGTTCCAAGAGCGAATTCCTGGAGGCTTACAAGAGCTGTTGAATGATATGGAGGGCTCAGGACAGGAATGATGGGAGGGAGGGAGGCCGCTCTGCACTGTGGGAGGGGGGTGTCAAGCTCTCACTTACAGGCTTGATTAAATAACAGGATGCTTTATGAAAACAAGAACATTATCTGCCTCTTAAAAGCCCGGGCGAGGCCTTCTAATTGGCTTCCCCTGGGTCTCCGTGTTGACGCCCGTTTGTCAGACTCGGCTACAAAGAAATCAGGCCGAAGTCTTTCTCTGCCTCCTCCTGTCGAGCTCTCATCCGTGCCGTATTACAGGAATGTATCAACAAACTGATACAGGCACTACAAAAGGAGGAGGGGTGTCTTTTTCAACTCAGAGGAGGATTACTCCTGAGCAAAGCTCAGCGCCGACAATAAAAAGGTAGTGGATCTGTGTCATGTGGCAACTTTTACCGCTGAGGTTACAAAAATATCTGTCTGTGTGAAGGTATAAGGGATATGTCAGTGGGATTTTAGTGTGTGCACATGTGTGTGTGTTTGTAGGTGTGTGTTTTTGTTCCCTGCTTGATCAGATGTAATAATCCTGCTCTTCCACTTTATATTTTTCTACTCACCGTCTAACCCATACGGTATTTTTAATTATTCTTTATTGCTTCCAGGAGTGACAGAGTTTTAATTGATGTTTTAATGTGACGGTGTGGTTTGCAAACGCGTTTTTGACATTTCGTCATGAAAAAGAAACTGCAACCAACGATGTAACAGATCATTGCAAAGGTATATTTAATTGTCTTTTCTTTCGTTCAAATAAAAATGTTAAAATTTCAGCGTCCATCTGTAATTAGTCCACTTTTTTATGGTACTCCGACATAGAGTCCACCTTAAAAAGTTAGCTAATTGGTAAATAGAGTCCATCTGTGTGTCATTTGGTCTCAGTTTTATATGCGAGAAACGAAACTAGAGAAACACTAGTTGGGTCAGAAGGCCTTAAGAAACACATCGTTTGTTCCTGTGGTGAAGCACGGTGAGGGCAGCATCATGCTGAGGGGATGCTTTAATTCAGTTTGAACAGGGGAAATATAGTCAGAGTTAATAGGAAGGTTGATGTGGCTAAATACTGAACAAGACTGGAAGAAACCCCATTGGTGTGTGGTTCCAAAACACCCCAACTCCCTGCAAAGAAAGTTCTCACCCCCCCACCACCCCAACCCCCTCAATTTACCAAACTTTTTAACTGCTGAAAAAATAAAAGCTGAGTACAGTGCATTTCAAATTGCAAGAAGATAAACGTCTTGCTCTTTTCGAATCACAGAACTATCTCGTTTGTTTTTTTTTTATATTTTATTTAGTCAACCATCAACAACAGTACATTGACCACAGGGACAAAGCAAACATGACTTTAT
>JAUZNJ010007944.1:0-18170 GCA_034780135.1 Jordanella pulchra
CTGACTACCTGAATATACTGAATGACCAGGTTATTCCATCAATGGATTTTGTCTTCCCAAATGGAATGGACATATTCTAAGATGACAATGCCAGGATTCATCAGGCTCAAATTGTGAAGTGAGTGATTCAGGGAGCATGAGACATCTTTTTCACACATGGATTGGCCACCACAGAGTCAAGACCTTAACCCCATTGAGAATCTTTGGGATGTGCTAGAGAGTGGTCAGACTCTCTCATCAATACAAGATCTTGGTGAAAAATTAATGCAACACTGGATGGAAATAAATCTTGTAACACTGCAGAAGCTGATTGAAACAAAGCCACAGCTTTGTTTCAATCATAGGTACCCTATTTGAAGTCCATGGACTTTCCACTTCTCTCTATGGGTCATTGGTTTAATGCAGAAGAAAGATGTAATAGTGATGATTCCTGATGACTAATAAAAGTTATGTTTTTAAGCTGATCCCTCTAAGTGAGCTCACCCCAGAATATAAGAATGTGGCAAACTATACGAAGGAGGAATGTCTTCTGAACAAATCCATTGTATCTATAAGCAGGATACAGAATTTGGACCTCTGGGAATTATTTTGTAGGTAAGAAAAAAAATCTTAAATTAATGCTTTGCACTTCATTTTTGGTCACTGTTTTATTTTTTTTTCTCTTTACAATCATCAGGAAAAAGAAACAGTTAATGAGGATTTTAAATGTAACAGAAATTCCAGAGAGGCGCCTTTTCCATGGGACTGACAATAAAAATGTAGACAGCATTTGCAAGTATAACTTTGATTTACGGATACCTAAAAAGAATGGAAGAACATATGGCAACGGTAAGACAGCCGATGCATTTGTCATGTAATACAAGATCTAATTTGTTAACGTTTTTTTTCTTTCCATAGGTATATATTTTGCTGTCAATGCATCATTTGCTGACAAATACAGCATCAACAACCCGACTTCATCGAGTAATGGAAATATTAAAACTATCATTCTTGCCCGAGTCTTGGTTGGGAAATTTAAACTTGGACAACCAGATATGCAAAAACCAGATGATAAAAACCAGTACCTTAGTTGTGTGAATGATATTAATAATCCCAAAATATTTGTTGTATTTGATCCAAATCAAATATATCCAGAATATCTTATCAATTACCAATAAACTCAGTTAAACCTATTCTTTTGAAGAAAGTATTAAACTCCTTCATTAATAATTAAATATATATAATGATCTAATAATCTAAATGACCATATAGCTGATATTATCTATACATTTATATTAGTACTGGTTTTAATCAAATTGATTTCAATAATGCTTCATTAATCCCAAAGGGAAATGAAAAGTTGCATTAACACACTGATGCATTCCTCTCGACTTTCAGAACATTATGTTTACAACATATATGTTCAAATTTAAAATAATTCATCAATAAATGTGGCAGAGCCAAACCAAGGTTTGTGTGTCTTTGTTTCATTACGCAAGCCGTTGCCAATCACACTTATCAACACAGTCTTTCACAAATACATTTTTATTTAGATGTTTTTTTTTTATTAAAGTTATGGATTTATAACAGGCCTGAAATACCTCACCAATTTTTTTAAGTAAATTAGTTGCACTTCATAAACACTATCAGAAGAGGACGCTGTTGTACCAAGCAGGATATAACCAGCTCAATAAAAGGACCTGAAAGCTGTAAAACAAACCTCTACATATTAATTACCTCCAATGGTTGTTTGTCTTTAGACAAAATTCTTCATAATTTCCTCTTTACAGCAGAATTTACATCTGCTAAGGGTGAGAAGTTGTTTTGGTAAAAACGAAAAGTTTCTGGTCCAATTTAAGAGGTTTGCGAGGTCCACAGCGAGGCATCTCCTAAAGGAAGGACAACTGTAACACTTAGGACAGGTTGACCGATCTGTATTCAAGGGCATGGTGCTCGCTGACTTGAAGAGTCTAAACAGGTTTTGTGGCGATCTGCTTTAAATGCAAAATTCAATTAAAAAATACTTGATTTTCCCCAAAGCGAATTAAATAACATTTAAAATGCAAAGGTTTTACTACAAAAGTGATATTTTTCAAGTGCTGGGTGAACTCTCTTGAGTAAAAACCATTTAAACATTTTTTTTATGTGACTGTTGAGAAAAAGGTGGAACCAAAATGATTTTTTTAGGTGCAGTAACTTAGTAATTAAAGCTGATGCTGATTGAAGTTGATGCAGTTATACTTTCCTTGTCAGGACCTTATTTACCACAGTTGATAAGCTGACAAAAATTGAATCGCCTATGTCTCTTAAACTCCAATCTTCCACAATGACTTTGCAGATTTTTTTCAGTGACTCTTAAGATACTAAATCAATTTTATGGATTTACCTCTGGTTACCTACTAAGATCTTCTGTGGACACTGCAATACGAAGTGCACAAGGATTTGTATTAACTCTTTAACTGTTGAAGAGGGATTTTACCGGAAAATGGATCTCTTCAGTGCCTTTCAGACCTGTGTTCATACATCCAGCAGCACTGTTAGGCTCCATTGGTTAGGATTTGTTTTCACTGGCATGTTTTAAGAGCAATGCATCAAATATTTCTGACTTAGTTTTGTTGGATCTCGGTGCATTCCACACAGCTGATCATAAAACACTGATTTATAGACTAGAAAAGTGTTTTGGATTGTCTGGTAAGGTGACTACTATTTTTATTTCTTCATGTTGTTTGTGTCATTTGGTATTTAAAGATATGGGCAAGAGTAGTGGGGTTCCACCAGGTGCCCCCCTTAGATTTATCATCAACATCATTTACTTAGCTAAGATTAAGGAGCACCGACTCATTTCCCACCATATCTATGGCGAAAACATAAAACCTAACACAAATACGTCAAGTGTAAAGATTTGTTCAGTTCATTTGTATCATTTTTGTATTTCCTTTTAGTCATAGCTTGATTTTTTGTAATGGTTTTATTTTGATGTGATGCCTCCATTTTATGATTTGTGTTTTATTTTTTCATTAAGTATAATTTTATTTAAATCTGTTAGTGAAGATGTCATTATTCCAGCACATGAATTACCTCATATACTAAAGGTCCTTTACAAATAATCTTGCCTTGTCCTCATCTGTCAGGGAAAGAGTAGAGCACCAAGGTTGAATTATCCTGAAGCAGATTTGTCAACCTGTAGAATAATATCTAGTACATATACTATAGGACGTTTTCTCAGTACCCTATGGCAAAATTAAATTGGGTTTGTGTGCTGGAAAAAGTTTTTTTATGAAGTAACACTTAATAATACTTCTCACTCGTGGAACGTAAATGCATCGTTATGATTGTATTTATTTAAAGAGATTAGACCTCAGTTAAAGAGTGGATTTCTGTTTTTACATAACAGCTTTGATCTGAACACTTTCAGTGCAGGATTTCTGAACAATAAACATGTTTATGAGATGTTTCTATAGTGGTTAGACTGAGGATAACCCTGTGGAACCTGTACCATCTGCTGAATGGATGGAGACACACAGATGGACAGAATTTCTTTTATACACGAAATATAAAATTAAACCTAAATACTGTTATCTCTTTTCTATACGTATCCAGGCTTTTAAATTGAGTTTCGCATTTCTCCAGATTGTGTAGGAACCCATATTTTATATTTGACCTTTATGGTTGCTTTCTGGAAAGAAACACTCACTTGAAAAATCTTTTATATTTATTACGGAAAGGTCTTCATTGTTGTTTTTTTTTTTTTTTTTTTACAAAACACTGGACAGTTTCAACTAGACATTCTATAATTTAATCAAACATCACAATCATCAAAAAAAAAACAAAAAAAAAAACATCTAACACATGTGAAAAGTCTCTCTCTGTGTCACAGATCTTCAGTTCTGAAACTGGAATCACAACCTGATATCCCTGAGCAGAGAGGGAGGGAGATTAAGATTAAGATAACTGTCATGTTGCGTTCTAAAGTCTGTTTGGAGGAATAAAAAGGCTGAGATGATATGGCACAAAGTTGGCATTTATAATACATATTAATAAATTAAATTCCATTTCCTCACATAGTATAAAACATCATCTGACAGGACAAATAAAACACGAGTGCTTACAGATCTTGTCTGGCACAGGAGGTGTGAGAACTAATTACAAGCTTTGGCACCACTGAGATGTTTTAGTTTCTCCGTCTTAAATGTTCAAAATGTACCAATCCTAAAGTGGATTAGTGTTTAATGGTGTTTCTTTGTGAATGTTTGTATTGAAGGGTGGTACCAAAATCCTTTTGCGTTCTTTTGACGCCTTCTTCTCTTCCAGCCTTTTTTATTCAGGACTAAAAGTTTAAGAAAATATTCTTTCATTTAAAAAAGACAGATGATGACAGCAATCATGCAATTTAACCAACAAAAAAATTGGTTGTGCTAAAAGCAACAAAGCCTTAAGCAAGATGCTACATTCATGCTGTGCTTCCTTTAGACATTAAGGACTTTCTTTCTTTCAATCATCTACCATCTTGCTGAGACTTGTAAATCTGCTCAGACGTGTAAAACATCATGCACAGTCTTTTCCTTCTCAAAATAAAAAGCAATACCAACCAATTAGATGGGTGCTTCAGCTGAACTCATTTGTTAAGCTCCTCATGTTAATTACTTTTTAACATAATTAGAAAAGGAAAATCAACTTGGTATTTAAGGTGACTGTAATCTTTATTTCTTTTTTGAAGAGATGCACCGATTTGAGTTTTGAATTTTATTTTCAATCTCCTATTTTCGTAAATCTTTGATCATCTGACAGAAATCTTTGCAAATTTCAGCAGCTGATGAAAATATTTCTATCTAACCTCCCTGCTACAATAAGTCAATTTTTATTTACATTTGAAAGATTAATATGATCACAGGGTTAAAATTTTAACATCTTTACTGTTGTGTTACTTGGGGATCAGCATGATTAGAGGTCAGTCTTTTTGTGTTTTCCCCTCACAGTGGTTCTTTAACTTTTTAGGCCAGTATTACACATATCCCTTCACTATAAGACAGAAAACGAGAAAATAGAAAATGGTAAGGTGATAGAGATGGTATGGTATACATGTTTTAGAATTTATTTTGATGTCCTTTTTAGGTTGTGTCAGAAATGTGTAACAGTAGTTTTTGTTGCACTGTTATTAAGAATAGATGTTTTATTAAAAGGCATTCAACTAATTTGTGCAATTTAACTAATAATAATCAGCATTTACACATTTGTAAAATTTTATAAAATATGTATATAAAAAGCAATAGTTGAAATGAACTTAAAAAGCAAATACTTTGGTAGAAATATTTATTTTTCAGTAGTCAGATGCTTTTGTTGGTGTAGTTTAGAACTGCTGAGTTTCTTAGTGGTTTTTTTTGTTGTAGTGTTTTTTATAAACTATTTTTCCCTCTGATTTTATTCATCAGTTTTCCTAATTTTAAATTGTGTGTATTACAACAGATCCATGTTGGAACATGTTGGAACACAACTAAAAAAGTCAATTTCTTGCTGCATTACTGTTCTAAAATGTCTCTTATTATGGTACTAAATAAGTGGAATATTCCGAGATGGTATTTGATAAAACATTGAGAAAAACCGTCTTAGAGATCATAGCACTTGATGTTAACTGTGAGATTTCAAAAAGGGTGTTAACATTTTTACCCGAGGATTTTCTGTAACAATGGAAGTTCTCCAAACGGATCGAACGTCTGTAACCTGTTCAGCCTTTCTTGTATCTGCTGAGATCTCCGTCTCTTTCCCTTCAATCTTTGTGTTCTCTCTTATCTTCCCTCAGTAAATAACCTTCCAGTCCAAATAACGCCGTTAGTGTTTACTTATCCCTTGTTTATTGTTAGAAAAGATTGTATTTTTAAGATTTGTGATCACTGGTCAGAGTTGGTTTTTAGCCAATTTCTTGGTGCATCTCAGTTTTTGTCTCCTATAGCAAGAGTTTTATCACAAAAAAATCCCATTAGATTTATATTAAAAAGTCTGAGCTCCCAGACGTAATGCAGACCTTTGCCTTTAAATGTCACAGCCATAAACCTTCAATTTTTTCTTTTACAACCATACCGGAAAGTGACAGTGAAGTTTTGTTCCTGTCTTGCTCATATTTTTAGCTCTGTAGTTGAAAAAAAAAACAACGGTCTAGGGGCCTATTTTCTGTTGTGTTCTCAGCCCCTGCCGCTCCATTATATTCCACAGCTTGCGCAAGTTGGACTGGGTAATGGCATCGTCAGGCTTGAGATGAAGAGCATGCAAATAGTTTGCCTCTGCCTCGGGAAGCTTCCCATTCAGGTGTAGGATCGCTCCAAGGTTCATTAGAGCTGCTGGATACTGGAGGTGAAACGAAAAAAGACATGAATCATTACAGGAGACAAAGTAGTGCCTTAGAAATGATGAGTGACAAGCGAAGTGTTGTGTTTCAGGTTAGCACAGCTTGGTACCCTTATTTGGACAAACTATTTTAAACCAACCTTCCAAGTTGTATGTTAGACGCAGACATGTATCAAAGATACAGGTTTTTGGAATCAGGCCAGAGTTTTTGCCGTAAACAAACTCATGACATACTTCAGCATTTTTGGGTCACACTTACATCCTTAAGAGAGTTAACAAAAGCAATTCTTGTTTTAGGGGTTATTTTGTTTTTTCTTTTTAGGAAAACTGACTTTTGTTTGTAAAAGTTGAAGTTGAGCTGTGGAGAAATTTACTTACAATAAGATATTTTAAGATGTATAGTCTTGACTGGTAGAAAAATCACACTAACAGCAATAGATGGTTATCAAGGCAGTTACAGCTTCCATATGGGCTGGAGCTTCGTAATTATTTTTAGTATTTACAAATAAGCTACAGTTAAACAACAATTTTTTTAGGTTGCAGGATAAATCCATTAGGTTTCAAACAGAAGGAATCTACAAACTCTTTAACAAATGTAGCTGATAAATGCACTCAAATCTTCTAGTTGTCTACACATCACCCCCACAAACCTGGCCTTGCTCCCGGGCTCCTGCACACTCACAGCATGATGTATGGGTAGATATTTGGCAACTAGTTCAACACATTTTTTCCCTCAAACACAACAGTTGGTCTCTTTTCAAGGAATATATTTCACTGGTTTACATTCTGTTTTGTCGACTGATCCGCAACCTTTTTTTTTTTTCCACACTCACAGTAACAAACAACCTAGTAAAAAAGTTTTAAGCATAAACTGTCGGTTTGTCTCAGCTCACGTGAGTTGAACTAAATATGAAAGCTTTTATAAACTATGTTCTGTTTAATGTTCCTTACAAGACTCATGTACACAGGTGAGACAAACTGCACTTATCCAGATAAATGTGGATTCCTCTGTCTTTGTAAACAGCAGAAGACTGGTCCTTGAAACATTAGGATGGAAAATGTACATTGAAATATTATACACAATACAGAACCTCACACAAGTTAGTCTGGTTTTCTTTTCTATATCCCATCTTAGAGGCCAGTTTTTTCCCTGTAACATGATGTCTTCAGAAACAGTTTTCCGGAATTGATTGAACACCATGTTTTCCCTGGATCTAACAGGATTTAAAGTATTTTCTACTGCTTTTTATCACTGTTGGTTCTAATGTGTTTGTAGTCATTGTCCTGTTGGAACAACACATTACTGCAAGTTTAATAAAGTAGATTATTAACCACCATTACTTTCTTACATACATACATTACATACTTTAAAAAATCCCTTTCGACTGTTTTCTATGCTTAGACTTATTTGTTTTTTGCCTTACTTGCTGATTTCTTTTGTGTTTTATTGTTCTTTGCCCCTAAACCCACATGGGCAAAGTGGTTGGTACCACTTTTTTAATGGAAGTAAAGGAACACAGAAATAAGTTGAATCAGGCTAAAGTTATAATAGAAATTATATAAATATGAACAAATGAAAGTCAGACATTGCTAACAATGCTTATAATTTTTCTTAAGAATCCCTTGATAGTACTGAGGTTCCATTGTACCCTGGAGAGACTGAAGACACCCTGTGCCAGATGAAGCAAAGCAGTAACGATGATTTTTTCTTAACATGCTATATTTTTCAGTCTGTGAACACAGAAATGATTTTCCTTGGGTTTAATGTTAGCATTTAATCTCCAGCAGTTTTTCTGGACCCATTTGTTACCATTAAAATGACAAGTCGATTTGATTTATCATCATTTTTGCTCTTGGCCACACCCAGAGAGGATGGTAATGGTTCAATGGATTTTAAATATTTATATATGTACAACTGTAGTCACAGGAATATTGGCTGCTTGGAGATGGTCTCTTAGCCTTTACCTTTAATATGCTTATCAATAATTTTGTTTCTACTCTCCTGAAACAACTTTTTCCTTCCTCTGGTCCATGTTGAGTGTGGTACACACCATGTCCCAAAACGGCACAATGACTAACTGTAGCCCTATATATAGGCCCACTGACTGATTACAAGATTGTAGACACCTGCGGTGCTAATTAGTGGACATACCTTGATTTAAAATGTCCCTTTGGTCACATCATTTTTAGTCTTTTCTAGGGGCAGCATCATTTTTTTGTCCATGCCTGTTTCATGACTTTATTTTTTTTTAAATCATTCCGTTGAAGCATGGTTGAAAAGCAATGTCTGACTTTTATTTTTTTCCATAAATGTTTTATTTATTGTTACCTTTGTCATATTCAAGGTATTTCTGGGACCATTGTGGGTTTTTCTTTCACTAAGCAAGAGGTAACAGCAATTTTGTCCAATATTTTTGCTGACTTCTGAAATGAAGATACTTAAGGACTTAGTTTGAGGTTATTGTAGGTTTTGTAAGAGATTTTATTAAATAAGGGAGACTTATTTGTACTACTTCTGATCATCTCAGTGTTTTATAAAATTGTGGTAAAAGTTTGAATAGTAGTAAAAACACAAATCCTTAGGCATGGTCATATCATGAATACAATAAACATAAAATATTAAACAGTGACAAATAGACAAAACCTCACAGAAGTATCCAGAAATGTCAAATATTTTGAGGCATTTTGGGGTAAAACAAAGTTTCAATTGGGAAAGAAATTCTCAAATATACATGCACTACATTTTCTCTGCAAATACAGCAACTGCTGAATTTTTCATGACCTGAAAACCTTGGATTAAGCTGATATTTGAAACTCTGTCACTCACTAAGCAGTAGGTATGCAGGGAAAAATGTCAAATGAAAAATCCCCTCTCATCCTGACAAATGACGACAGAAACTCTCTGCATGTCTTGAGGTGCATATAAGGGATTTCAGCATTTCTAAATTTCCATAAGTTTCAGGCAACTTTTTTTAATACAGATAAATACATAATCCTGCATTAAGTTTTATTTGGGCTTCAATCCTGAAACTGCTGAAAAGAGATTCATGAAATTAGAATACTTAAGACCCCTAGTCATGCACCATGTCTTTAATAATACAAAAAATCATATGTAGATGTTAAATTAAACCAATATATGCTAAGCTTTCCTACTGATAGTGTTTACTTTTTCTTTCTGAGCCTAAAACAATTTTTATACCGGATGTGATTAGCAGACATAAAACATTGTTGTACACTGTTACCATCTGCTTGCATTACTGATGCACTCATCCATCAACTTGCCAGCTTCAACGAAAAATGAACAATCAAATTATATTTTAAATGCTACTTGTTTCTTATCCTTCTTGGTATTCAATATATTTTCTGGCTTTTTAACCCTTTGTTTTAGACTATTCTTCTTTCTTTTTACACCTCTGCTAAAAAAAAAATCCTGACTTGCTTTGCTCTAGTACTTTTTTGCTTGCTGATTGCACATGCGCAATATCTTTCCTCCAGTCATGGCGTCTTGTTATTGTGATCATACAAAGGTGCTAATTTTTAAAAACTACATGAAAAGCACAGATAAAACGTTTAATCTAGAGGAAGGTTCGCTTGAACTAATTCACAATAAATGGGGGGGTAAAAGGTTACTGATAAGGAAGGTTTGAGAAGACATCTTCAAAGAGTGCAGCAATATAAAACTGGTTAATGCGGTGGAGACATGAAGGTCAAACCCCTTTTTCTAGTTTAAGGGTGCATAAGTCACAGAGCCCACAATGGCAAACCAGACCCCCATAACAAATCACTGCAGGAAGCTCCAGGCCTCGTTCCCATGATTTTAAATGGGTTCTCCTACAGCACACTTCCACACACCCTTCGTTTTTGAACTGACTGATGTATACAAGACAAAAACAGGATGTAATATCTCCAAACTTCCTTAGCCATGTGTGCTGACATCAAGAGACATGGTGTCCCCCAAGGCTACGTCTGTTTAACTACAATAAGATGATCAAGCGTTTACTCTGAAGCCGTGACTTGACGTTGAGGGGCAATAACCACTAAACTCATTTCTCTCTTTTTTGTACTTCTGATTGCTAAAGCACATCCAGACACCATCTCGCAGAAATAAGCAGTTTCTATTTTCTGCTCTGCCTTGTTGGAACAACACAGTTATACCACAATGTCAGACTGATGGGGGAAAAAGTGCATAGTGTTGTAAATTGAATTTACAGAGCAGACGTGTGTGCGCAGCAGTTCCATAATAAGTGCAAACAGACCCAGGTACTTACATCTGGTCTTAGGCTTGCTGCACGTTTATACTGCTGCTCCGCTGCCTCATTTAGATTGGCCTGTCTGAGGAGGAAGAGGAACACAGGTTAAGAAAATAAACCTAACCCTACCTTTCATCCATTTTGTAGCATCCATGCATTGTTTTCTTAAAAAAATATAACATTCCTTATTTGTACAGTAAGGGGAAATATTGTACAGATTTTGTGCTTTAACTGCTCTATAATGGGCAGCTTGAATGTAGTTGGTCAAATTTCTATAGTCCTACAGCAGCAAAGCATGTAGTTAGAAAAAACACAAGCTCTATATTTAAAAACATGATTACTTTAAAGCAAATTTTATGCACAAGAAAGCCTTTTAGTTTCAAAACCGAATGACTGAGTATCACACAAGTATACTTTATTATTGATACAAACCCTAATGGATTTTATTGGGATTTGTGGGACAGATCAACAAAAGTAATGCATACTTGAAGTGGAAGAAAATTTTAAAATCATTTCTAGAACCATATTTTACTATAATATTTTGGGTGGATTTCTGCACCCCCATTTGCACATCTACAGACAGACATTTTCTAGTTTTACTTGGAAAAACAGCCCATACTCATTTAGACTGAATAGAGGGTGCCCCTGAATTGTCATGATTCCGGGTTTTCCTGGCTCTGTTTTGGAGCTTTCGCCCTGGGTTGCTGTCTCTCCTTCCTCCACTAGGTGACGCCGGTCCAGGTTGGAGCGCGGTGCGGTGGTTGCCGCACAGCTGTCATCTATCAAGCCCTATCAGCTGGTGTATAAGAGGAGTTCCCAGTCAGATGGTCAGCGCCGCGTGTTATGCCAACATTGGTATCACTAAGCCTCCTGGTGTTGACTCCTCTTGTGATTCCCTCGTTGTTGTTTCTGTTGGAAACTAATCCTCCTGTGTCTTTCTCCTCGTTGCCTTCAGGAACTTCTGGAAGTCTGGATTGCCGTCAGCTCCTGGCTCTCTCTGTGATTCACCTTCCTCGTGACACCGTGGGTGTTGCTCACTGGTTGCCCGTTTCCCTTTTCCAGACAGTCCCTTGCTTCTCTGAGACCTTGGCTCGTTTACCAAAATCGGACAAAATCCACCGAACTCCTCTGGCTCACCGTCTGGTCTGGCTCTGCTTGTCCGTCCCCGCGCCGCTCCTCCACCTTGGATCATTCAACCCCCCTGAGGTTCCGTCCTTCAAGTTCACGTGAGGAGCCCGCTCAATTCCAGCCTGTTCTCTCCGTTCCCACGGAGCTTGAACTCACCATCTTGTTTTCCTCCCTCAGTGATTGCAGTTGCTGCACCAGCCGGTGCTTCCTGGATCCCGCCACTCGGGCGCTCCAGTCGCCTTATGCTCTCTAAATAAACGTTTGCTTCTTATTATTCTCTCCTGTCGTGGTGTTCCTGCATGTGGGCTAAACAGCTGAAACCCATCATGACATGAATGGCAATTTTAATCCTTTTTAGATGATAACTTCTTCATTTGGGGCTGGACTTTGATTTCTTTAGAAGTGTTTTCTGGTAGAAATGTAGGCTCAAATGTAACAACCTTTTTTGTGCACAGAACTTTTCAATTGTATGCATTTTAATTTTTAGAAACTAGGTATGTCTTCTTCCTCTTTTTATTTTCAAAAGTTTCAGTTGTGTTAATAAAAAAAATAAGTATAAAGAACTCAGTTCTTAGTTTAGACCAAAATGTTTAATACATTGAATAACACACTAACTACAACTTTGTGACACATAGGTGTGTTTCTATAAAGGCGCAAGAAAGACAAAAAATAAAATCAAATGTTTAACAAGTAAAAAGACCTAGCAAAAGACCTAGAACAAAGTGTTCCCTCAAATCACTACATCTGTGTAAGAATTTTATAATTTCGACATTTACAAATTAATATTGTAAATGTAATTCTATACACATTGGCCTGCTAATCGTGTTGATATTTCAACTGTTGCAGCACTACTCAACACCTTTCTATAAATCCATCAACATAGTTTAGGCTTTACAAGTTGTTTAGGAAATCAGAATTTGGGACAAATCTCTACTATAGTTCGCTGACTTGTAATATTACAAAACATTCAACATGTTTTGTCGAAACAATGGATAAACATATCTGTGCTGGTCAGCATCCACTCTAACCATAGAGATTAAATATACTGGAGCCAAAAACCTTCAAATATCAATGAGTCCTCCCTTACATGTTACAGCTGCAGACATAAGTCACCAACAGTTCACGTACTCAATACATAAAAAAACATCTGAAGTAGACTTTGCCTTGCCAAAACTAATAAAGAATATCTTTACTGAGATGGTAATTCATATTTATGGAGCTGCGACATAAGTAAAACATGGTTTTGACTTTTTGAGTTCACTCAGGTTCACGTTTTCGTAACATGTTCGCTTCTTTCCTTTGTTTTGTTCGGGAAGTAACAGACAATTTAAAATGGAAGATAAATATTCAGGAATATTCCCAAGGCTAAATAGAGTCATGAGAAAAAAATTAGAACACATCATTGAAAACACATCATTTAAAGCTAGTGTCACCTCCTTTAGCAAAGAAACGTAAATATTAATGAATAAGTTTTCACCTACCATTTTTTGTTTTTATTTGCACGACGTTTAAAGGATGTAAAGCATCTTTCAAAATCACCCATCAGCACCTCTGTGAGTCCTATTAGTAGTCAGTGTAAACTTGCTGGATTTAGTGATGGGCTCACAGTCTGTGTCCAGTTCTGTTTGAGTTACATTTTTCTAAGGGTGTTTTTTAAGCACCCTCTGATGCAAAGGAGATTTCATGGTGGATTGCATGATGGTAAATTAAAATCAGTAGAACATCGCAATAAAAGTTTTAAACTGAACAAAACTCCTTCAAAATGCTGACTACTGAGTTTTAAATTGTATGTGTATGAAGCAATACCTCACTTAATTTTAGCTATTTTTAAGTAGAAATTAATATAAGGTGTTATTCCTCACCAGATCATTTTATTTTTATTGCATTTTGCAAAAATCTTTTAATAAATTTATTCAGTTTTGATCCATTTCTTTTATTTAAAAAAAAGGTTGTTTGTTTTAAAATACCTTTTAATTTTGGATAAAATCTACACAAGCCAAGACTTGCTGCTCATCTTTACAATTCGTTTCAGTGTTAACAGGTGCTTGTCACATTATTAAACTCTAATTGCTTTGGATTGATGTTCCAAAGCATCTCGTCTGAACACAACCAGTCAGTCGGAACACAGTAGGCTAATCTGTCATTTGGATTTATTCCTGTGCTTCAAAAGCAAACCCCAGCCAGGCTCTGAGATTTTAACTTGTTACAAATACTGTGTGCTGGTGCTCAAAAAGTGATGCAGCCACTAATGACTTCAGCAGATATGTAGAGCAAAAAAACGAATTGAGGTTCATAATTCAAATATTCCATTCAGCTGCGGAGAGGCTGGGAGAAGGAGGTTGTGTGAAGTCCCATTTGGCACTTTTTAGGATTTATAAGACGTATGTTTATGTGCTTGCCAGACTTATGAAGGAAAATTCTCCAGTGACTCGCTTTATAAAACCCTGGTGTAAAGCCTCTTTATGATGGCCTGAAACTGTATAGATCTTTATATGTATATTTTATAACAACCTTTATGTTTCAATAATGGTATTAAAATAGCATACAGGAAAATAATGTAAAGGTGCTGAAGGATTTGGCAACAAACTGCAAACATGGGATGCCCTGTTTGGATGTTATGTTTTGTGTGCAATTAGTTTTAGCCAACCTTAGCATGTGAGCCGCATTGAAGACCACATCAAATTCATTGGTGTCCAGCTCTGCAGCTTTCTCAGCCATCTCTGCAGCTTCTTTAGGACGGGACTGCTCCAGCAGGAACTGACCTGAAGAACAAAATACTTTTATTTATTTATGTACATTTATTTCTGTTAATCCTTAAGCGGAACAAAATCAGCAGTAAGACGTAAAATGACAAATTGTGTGATTTTTTTTTTCTCACACGGAGATCTTTATTATCTCATAACTTTTTGAGATCACAGTTCCTTGAAGTGTATTTAGAAATACACTACCTTGAACCTAACCCCTGTAACTTTCAGGCCTGTCAAGACGATTTGGGGTTTGGTTGTATCTTCTTGGTCTTTTAAGGGGTCACATCCAGACGAAGTTAGGGTAAAGCCAACTACATCATAAACCTGCTTCCAGATTGGGAAACTTTAAAGCTAATCTCCGAGACGGCTTTGTTTTTACAGACCTAACCACTTACATAGCATGTAACCAACTAGAAGGTTTGCACATGCAACCCAACACAGATATCACTATCACTCCCTTAACACAGATTCCCATCACCAAGGTCAGATTTGCTTTTGTGTTTCAGGTCCTTTTCAATTCATCGTAGATTTTACATTTTTTGCTCCTCTGCAGCAATTGTATGAACTGCCTCATCATTGGTCCACATAAGTAAGTCTTTTCTCTCTCTTGCATTTTTTCTTTACTTCCTGCTCATTTCCTCCTTCTGTCTTCACATTTGTGACGTTTTACCAAGCGACCTACTCGTGTGGCATATTACAATGTCTATTACAGCTCTTTTGGCTTTGTGTGGTTTCATTTTAATGCCCCAACTTCTGTGCGAATAAAGTATTTAGCTCTCTGTGGATTTAGTAATAGCTGCAGTGCCATTTAGGTCAATTGTCTCCAATATACTTCTTCTCATTAAATAACATTTCCATTGAGGTTCAAACAGAAAAGTAATAAAACTAAGATCTACAACATCCCTTTATTAATCAAATGGTTACTTTGTTCAGGGAGATAAAGCTCTGCAACTGAAAGAAAATATTAGTCGCAAACTGATTCGCAGCAGTAAACAACTTAAAGAACACTCCAAGCTCTTAATTACTGAGCTGTTATGTTAAATTTCATAATAAGCACATTTTCTTACTACTCTTCAACTGCTATATTCATCCAAAAAAGAAGTTTTGTTATTAAGGACTTAATGTACAATGCATTTCCAAAACTCAACAGTTAGAATAAAATATTGCTGGTAATATTTTAACATCAGATACTTATCTTTGAATTATTATTTCCTATAATGCTGTGATGGTGCGAAGGGAGTTACTTATCAACATAAAAATAAAGAGAGGGAAGCTTTTGATGAAAGACCTCAGATGATTGGCAACTTTGAAGGACGTGAAGATTGAGGGACATGGGTGAAAATGCGAGGCTATAATTGCTTTGTTCAGTGTTGTTCCAGAACAAAAATGGGATGGTGGTAATTCATGCGCTCTCCTGGGGGAGCCTTGCCACCTGGTGAGGTTCTCACAAAGTGCCCATAAAATATCAGTAAAGCCAGACGACAGATGTTGTCAAATGTAAAAGGATAGGAATGTGTAGCGGCTCAGATGAGGTTTCTTGCCCGACATTTGAATGAAAGCAGCACATACTGGGTCATTTCATGGGCTGTTTACATTAAAATGTGCTGCAGAGCACAATGACCGGAAAGAGGACCTTGTCTGCAGCATTCACTGTCCTCCTCTCCAAGTGCACTCCCACGTGCATGTCTCTGGGTATTTATCTCTTGTGTTACATCGTGGACAGATATCATCACTCCTTACACACTCATACTTGAGGCTCATCCAACAAAGTCATGATAACTACAGTGAACGGACTAAAGATAACGGAAGGAAACAGCCCGGAAAAAAAACATCACCTTTAGCATATGGCTACAAGATAATGATGAAAAAACATACAGCATTGAGTATAAGGGCTTCAGAACAGGAAAGAACTTGGTCCAAAGGCAGCAACATATGGCCTGCTACGGACTAAGCTTAATGTAAGGATAACAAACAAGAGAGTGAAGCAGGAAGAATTCTGGGAGATAAGGAAGTTAAAGAAAGGGTCATTGCACAACACAGCTTTCAAGAGAGGAGGATGGTTTTCATTTCCTATGAATATCCTGAAAAAATTAATTTAGAGCACCCAGGAGCCTGTTTCTTCAAACTGTCATGAAATACTGCACCTACTGGCAGAGCAACACAGTTTAATGTGTTTCTATCTGTAATATATGGCAATTACTGTATCCCAACGTGTCTCTGTGCATGAGTTTGCATCACTGGCAAAACTTCAGACAGCTCTGACTTCAAACACTGCCAACATCAAAGTTAACAGTCATTTTGAGTACTTGATATTATTAACTATAAAGGGGCTTCAGATGCACACATAATTCAATCAATGACAGGTCAACAACTATAGCATCAATCCTGGCCCTGGTGGACAAGTTGGCCTGAAGGTATCATTGCTCCTGGAAGATTATCTTTGAGAGCTATTCTGCAGCAGAGAGAAAAATGGCAATCTTTTTAATTCAGAATGTTCTTACAAGCTTGCCTTTTAATCAAATAACAGCAAGGCAATTTTGTCCAGAATGTAACGTGAGTTGATAAACTGAAATAATATCAACATATATTTACAAAAAAAATCTTAAATAAAATCCCTCCTTCAATTCTTGAAAAATGTTTCACATGAAGAAAGCTTTAAACAAATTTGAGACATGTTTGTGCTATAATTCAAATCAAAGCTTTTTGCAGCCATAAGTCCAATGCAAGAAACTAAGATTGGTCAAGCCTATGTTCAATCATCTCACAAGATTGGCTAAAGGGATTTTTTGTAACATCTGATGACATATAAAGAATCAAAAGCATGTTATTTTGCATAAGCTGTCAAGATCTGAAAATTAGGTTTTAGTTTTTATTTGGTTTGTGAAGTTTTGCCAAGTATTGTTATTATTGCCATTTAGGACTTGCCACATTGGCGTGGTTCGTTTCCCTCGCCACAGAGACCTCCTCCAGCTCTGCTGGGGGAAGCCCGAGGCTCCCAAGCCAGCCAAGAGACATAGTCACTCCAGCGTGTCCTGGGTTGTCCCCTGGGCCTTCTCCCGGTGGAACGTGACAGGAACACCTCCTGGGAGAGGTGTCCAGGGGGCATTTGAAAAAGATGCCAGAGCCATCTCAGCGGTCTCCTTTGATGTGAAGGAGAAGCGGCTCTACTCCGAGGCTCTCCCGAATGATTACCTGAATGACCGAGCTCATCACCTTATCTCTAAGGGAGTGCCCAGACACCCAGCGGAGAAATCTAATTTCGGCTGATTGTATCTGCGATCTCATTCTTTCAGTCACGACCCACATTTCATGACCATAAGTGAGGGTAAGAAATTAGACCGACCGGTAAATTGAGAGCTTTGTCTTTCACTCAGCTCCCTCTTCATCACAACACACCAGTGTAGCGCCTGCATTACAGTAGCAGCTGCACCAATCTGTCTATCGATCTCCCACTCCTTTCTCCCCTCACTCGTGAACAAGACCCCAAGATACTTGAACTTCTCCACTTGATGCAGGAACTCTTCTCCAACCTAAAGGGGACAAGCCACCTTTTTCGATTGATAACCATGGCATTGGACTTTGAGGAACTCGGCTGTGAACCGCCCCAGCACATGCTGTAGGTTTTGGCAGGAGGGAGCCAGCAGGACCACGTCATCAGAATCAGAATCAGAATCAGGTTTATTGCCAAGTAGGTTTTCAGACTTACAAGGAATTTGCCTTGGTGTTT
>JAUZNJ010007966.1:0-18168 GCA_034780135.1 Jordanella pulchra
TGGCTGGGGAGAGGGAAGTCTGGGCCTCCCTTCTGAAGCTGCTACCCCCGCGACCCGACCCCGGATAAGCGGAAGATAATGGATGGATGGATGGATGGATGGATGGATGGATGGATGGATGGATGGATGGATGGATATTGTAAAGCTGCATACTACAACAGCATTCACAAATGGGTATTTTTAAAATTAAGTTTTTTTTTCCTCTTAAATTGTGTGGTGATGGGTGTGCTCAGTTTTTCACAAAAAAAGCTCTTAAATATTTACTTTTTAAAATCAATGATGAAAAGGTTGATTTATTTGTGTGCTTTGTAGTTTTAAAACCTGGTAAAGACTAAATCTTTTCCATGTCCCTATAAATAAAAAGCTAGATTCGAAGGACTTTACCTACTTCTAGCTCTGACCACATCATATGTGTGCAGGGCAGTGATTGCAGCAGCCCCATGATCAGTGTAATGACTGCGGTCGGAGCTGTTACCGTAATGAGTTTCACCTCTCTCGGGTCTTGTCCTGCAGCTGACCTTTAACAGTCATTCTCTGACAGAAAACCCAGACAACTAGTATGAATAAGTTATGAGGTGATTTGTTTAGAAGATCCGATATACTGATGTTCATGAGACGCGCTGAACCAATCAGCATTTTAACAGTGAGGGGAAATTACCTCATTTAGACAGGAAGGGTTTAGAATATGATTTTAGTGTTTACTTGGTTTTCTAAATATATGGGAAACTAAAACTGAAATATAATGTTATCTTGTGTTGAAACTCGTGAAAAATATTTATACTCTTCTAACATGTATTTTTTTTTCTTTTTTACCTCCCCCATCCCTTGTTTCCCTCCATGTTGTTTTTGCTCTCTGCAGGTATGCATTGTGCAAAAGAGGGACACAGAGAAGATGTACGCCATGAAGTACATGAACAAACAGCAGTGCATAGAGAGAGATGAGGTCCGAAACGTCTTTAGAGAGCTTGAGATCCTACAGGAAATTGAACATGTATTTTTAGTAAATCTCTGGTGACTATCCAATGTTTTTACACTTTCAGTGTGGTCTGCTGTTGCTTGCTTTATCTGTCTGTGCATTGTCCAGAGTGCATGCTTCCCCTCAGACCTGCTGCAGCCTTTGTGTGAAAGCTTTATCTATTGATATCCCATTCATTGTGTAGATTGCATGCATTTGTTTAATCAAACCCTGAGACAAGTTTTTTTTTCTTCTCCAGAAACCAACATCTATTAACTTGAGTTACTATTTACACAGGAGAGATATTTTAGGATATTAAATTTGACTCGCAGCCCATGAAGCGCACATTTGATAATTACCACGCTTTGAAATGACCTTGCTACTCCCTGGAGCCTGATACTGTATGTGGGTGAATGGAGGCTGACTTCATTATTCAACACTCATTCTCAGGCGGGACACATTCCTAAATGTAATTGTGGAGTTGGCTTTCACAGCATATTAGACAAAGCACCATCATCTGGTGTAATTGGGAGAATAGCTGAATTTTTTCAGAGTATTCGCTGCCAGTAAATGTAGTAATTGACACATTCTGTGAAGAATTGATTATGTGCAACTAGGAGCAAAACAAATGAATGTTTTGGACTTGCAGCCTCATAAAGTTTTGAGCGATTTAAGTTTGATCCATTGGATGTTTTCCCTGTTAGATAAACTCCTCTGCTTGGAGAAACTAAGGGCACTTTAATGAGCATATAGTAGTAGCTGTGTAGTTTTTTTATATAATTCCCTGTAGGAATATATGGCTGCCAGAACCCTCTGTGTTCTAGTTTTTCATGTGCTGGGCTGCTCCACTCTCCCTCCATATTCTGCATCCAGAACTATTTTGAGTGCCCATTAGTGACAAACACACACTGTCTTTCCAGCTATGTGGGAATTAGAAGTTTCACACCTCCTCTTTCTGCTCATGAGACTCTCCAAAAAGTCTCTGTCCATCTCACTGGGGGAACATAACAACCACGTATCAGCTTCCCTCCCACCAGCGGTGCCATGCTCAGCAGTTTGTTTTCTCTTTAGCCGGTACCTTTTAGCACTTAGCAGTGCAGCCAAAAAAAATAAAAACCTCTTGGGATTTCCACATAGACAGTTTGAAATTCCTACGTTTGTTGGCTGCTGTGTTACAGTAGTGGCAGGAAGGTTATTTTAGGTTATAGAGTAATAATATCTCTAACCTTCTAATTTAACCTGTTAAAACAGAGCAGATCAATTAAAAAACACAATTTAAAACACTCTAATTTGAGTCACCTGCTTGAAGAAAGAACAGTAAAAAAATAGAGGGCATCCTGTTATTTTAAGGCAACATTCTTGACCATTTAAGAAGTTGCCACAATTCTTAGTGTGATTTTATGTAAGAGAGAAGAACTAGTGAAGGATTTTGGGATATCTAATGAAATACAGTGACCCCTTGTTTTTTGCGGGGTTTATGTTCCAAAAATAACCCTTGATAGGCGAAATCCGTGAAGTAAAAAACTTTATTTTTTTACAATTATTAACAGAGGTGGATCAGAAATTGCGCTTTGTGCAGGGGTCACTCTTGTAGGCGTTTCTGGTTTGCACATACAGCCTATGTAAAAAACCAAGTCACTTTTACACTCCGGATCTGGCAGGTTTTTATTGAAACGTAGAACAGCAACACATAGGTTTACCATGAAAACATAAGACTTCCAGGTGATGACTCCTTTAAAGCAGCACTTCTTTTGTAGAATCAGAAAAAAAGGAATTTAGCCAAGATATCAGGAAAGTTGGACCTCACCAAGTCTGATAGCCCTTCTAATATGATTTCAAGATGCCTGAATCTTCTACATTCAACTGCCTGAACAATTATAGTCAAGTGTAATGAAGAGGGTTAATGTCCAGGCTTTGCATCGCTCAGGAAGTTCTATTTTCTAAAGATGTGTTATGGTATATACAAAGATTTCAGTTCCTGGGGACCAGCGCAAAACACAAGAAGATGCTGGCTGTAGCTATTAAAAGGGTCATTTTTCAAAGAGAAACAAGCCATGGACAAAAGTGGATAGAAAGGCAAATCATTTAGAAAGAAGACATCTAAAAGACAACAAAAAAGTCCAGATTACACAGCACACAGGGACAAGGACTTGGAACTACTTGGTCTTACAAAGCATGTCCAAAAATAGTTGCAAAATAGCTTAATGGCAACAAAGTCAATGTTTTGGATTTGGCGTCACAGAGCCTTTTTTTTAATCCAATGAAACATTAGAGGGCAGAGCTTAAAGCTGTGTGTCAGCAAGCTGGCCTAGAAAACTTGCACAGATACAGCACTTAAGTCAGGACGAATGGGCCAACTACTCTTATTATCTCTGTTACCTTACCTGTAAACTACTTTGTTGTATGCTCAGGGTCTTGGATCAAATTAAAACTTCCAGAACAACATTTTCTGTAAAGTCCAAATAGAAAAAATCCAGAGGGTTCCTAAATTAAAAAGATTTATCCCCATGTCTACAATCTTGGGATCATGTCCATGAACGTCACATATGGCTGTGGTAAAAGCATAGCCCCGGTACAGTCCAACATAGCTCAGATAGACTTCACTCTGTCTTTGGTTTCACAGAATAAAAATGGACTCAACAGTCGAACTCCTCTGTGCACCTCATAACCTCTTAGAAGGTTCAGATTTGGTCCACTGTTCAAGAGACACCATGCTGCTCCTCTGTAGTTTGAGACAGGACAGTCTCTTAAAACTTCCTGCCCATCATCCTGCAGGAGATTCCCCCCAATGTTCCTCAAATGTAATCCCCCCTTTAAAATGATATTTTTATGTTCTACTCTCCACCGACCCAGTCTGTCACATCACACTTGTCTGTTTTTAATGAAAGCATGTCACAACACCACTGCATCTGAAGCATCTATGGACAAATAATGTCCATCCTGAAAGTCCTATTCTAAAAGAAGAGGGAAACAACGGCTGTTTAAAATGTTCTTGTATTCTCAATGTTCCAGAATTGGTGTACAAGTTGCACCACTCTATGCTATATATATTCCTATAAGGTAATGTCAAGACATTGTTGGTGGGAATCAAAAAAACCTGAAAGGACTCCTGTAGCAGAACACCTACATCTACAACTAGAATAGAATTCCTCCATCTTGAGATCCATTCAACCTATTAAACTTTTCTAATTAAATCGGCTATGTATTTGGGCCAACAGGCAGACAAAGACTCGGGAAGACAGGAATGTGGGTGGAAAAAACTGTCAGCTGGAAGGAAGTTGATGTTGGCGGAGGGAAACAAGGTTGGTTGCCTGAGCGGAGTGGGCGACATTGTGAGAAGAAAAGGCTTGAGACAATGACTGACTTTGAGTAAAAGATTGAACTGAAACATACGAGAGAGGCAGTGCTATCCAAAAGAGCGAGGAAACCAAAGCGCTTGATAAATATTGTTGTCAGAAAAGGAGATAAAGGTTGGATCAGCTCAGAATGACTGAGTGGGTTGAAAAGCCGATGAAGAAGCAAACAAGCCGAGGCATCGGGAAAAGAACTAAATATAATTAGATTGTTTAAGTTTCTTCCATGGGCCTGATTTCTTTTCAAAAACACCAGTGTGACACTGATGTGACTTTTTTATTTTCCTGTGGAGGCTAACCTAACACTTAAGTTTTAGTTTAGTTTTACAATTTTCTTTATTTCTGTTTTGTTCTCTTTCTGTTTTCTATCTTTTTTTTAAATACCTTTGTTTCTTTCTTTCTTTCTTTCTTTCTTTCTTTCTTTCTTTCTTTCTTTCTTTCTTTCTTTCTCTCTTTCTTTCTTTCTTTCTTTCTTTCTTTCTTTCTTTCTTTAAGAAGTGGAAGAGGCAAAGATCATGCCATTCAAGTTGATTGTTTGTCTTTATAAACCATGTAATGATATAAAAGTAGAAAATGGAGTCAGAAACATGAGAGTGTATGAGTGACTTACCCGCACTATTCAGAGAAAAGCAGTTTCCATTACCATCAGTAGAACAGATTACTGTCAAGATGGAAACAATTAAGGTGCTGCATTTTTTATTCTGTTGTCTGACTTTATGTCCTTTATGACAGGGCATGAAACTAACAGAACATATAGGAAGAGTTTGGAGGAAAAAGTGTGACATCATGCAAAGCTCAGTCTGAATGCAGGGAAATGCTTGTCAGTGTCTTTTGGACAGATGAGACCAAACCTTAATGTCTATAAGGTGCATTTTTATGTTGGTGAAAAAAACCAACATGAAAAAAATAAATTTATACTCGTTTTCTTTAACTGTGGTGGAGGTTTTGCAGCCAGGCTGTTTTGTTTTTCTTTTATTCTTTGAGATCAGCATCTGTCTAGCAGTTCTTTCATCTAAAAGAGAATGATATCGATGCAAACAGCTAATCTGCAGTCGAAAGATCAAGATTCAAGACCTCTTCTTGATCGAAATATTGCTCTAGCTTCAGTTAGCTAATGCAGTGTCAAAGGGAGGACAGCTTTTCCCCTAACCATAAAAAAAAGAATAATTGCCTTGTTAGCAAAAACAAGCTTTTGAGGCAAAATGTGTACGTGGCTTTAATCTCCTTTTCATGCTTGTACATTCTTAGTTGGTTGTGGGAGAAGTTATGCACCAGCTGAAAGGAACAGTAGTAAGATAAGTAGACTCATTCACTTGTAAGAAATGAATTGAGCATTACTTGAAATATGATTCTTTATGAATTCAGACCATAGTTAAAGAAAATTGTGGATAAAATATTAAGTCACACCGTAATACTAGAAATATCATCTTATAGGGTAGAGGTGTGTTTGAGTCTTGAGAATAATCCTACTAACCCGCTGAGTTTTGTCTTTTTGTACTTTTTCTTGCATGAATTACTTAAACTACATCCTAATGTCTGGAGGAGGATTTGTATTAGAAAAAAAGAAATTCACTAAAGGGCTGAACAAAAATAATTGGATGATTAAAATTAAATGTAAACATCCAAATGTAAAACATATATGATAATTTGCAAAAAGAACTAATTAATCAAAATGAAAATAGCAGCATAAAATATGCTTTTTACTAGAAGGTAAATTTGATCAAAACCTTATTCTTGTTCAAATGCCAAAGAGAAGAGGTGGGTCTTAAGAGCAGATTTAAAAATGTCTATTGAAGAGGCTTTTCTAATATGCAATTCCAAATCATTTCATAACTTCGGAGTCACAAAAGCTAAAGTACAATCTCCCTTGAGCTTTAGTCGAGTCCTGTTAGTGATAGATTTTGAAATGTGTAAAGATGCCTGCTGTCCAGTGTGTATCACATTCAAACATCAGTGAGTGATTCAATACAGTATGAAAAGGCAGCTTGTCAAAATGTTGTTTTTGGGGGGGTTTGTTTACACCATGCGTCATGAGAAAGATCTCAGGTGAAACCAGCTTTGCTGCTGTGGTGGGTCACAGCTGTCTAGCCTCTGAGATGGCAAGATGGAGACTCAGTACCCTGTGCAGGTGATGTGATGGGAGGATAACTAGAGCCCTCCCAAGACATTAGAGAGGAGACAGGTCTTCCTCCCCAAGACCGACATTTGGACCCAGGTCCTATGCAATAATGGATGATATATATATATTTAATTTATACAAAGTGTTTTGTTAGCAGCATAGTTTTGTTATATGTGCGCCACATTAACTAGCAACTTCATTTAACTGATTCTTGAGATGGCATCTAAGCAGGGTAGGTAATGAGCTGGGACCAATGAGAACTCTGCTTCCTTCTCCTATTGTCTCTTTTACAGTATAACAATACAGAAAATAATTGGTTCAGTGCGTGGGCACATATGAGTGTGTGAGTGTGTGTTTTCCTTCATACCCAGGGAGATCTGACAGTTGCCTTATCCATTTGGCTCCTCTCACAGAACATTACGATTTCTGGCACTTGGCATTAGGGCTTTCAGTTCATTATTAATGGATGTGCGACAGACCAGATGGGGTTTTTGGGAACTGCCAATTCTCAAAAGCAAACAATAAAAAAATACATCTCATGAGAAATGCTTGCTTTGATAAAGCTTCACAGGAGTGCTTTTACCGATACAGTGCCGGGAGGGAGCCATAGAGAAAGTCTAAAAGTGTCAGAGAATATGAGAAAACACACAAAACTGCTGTCAGTTGAGGTAATGATTCCTGCAATAACAGGGATGGGTAGGAAATGGAGGATCAAACAGAAAAGAAGGGATGCATGACAGTCAAGAGAAAGTATTTGGCATTGATTTGTTTTGTTGACGAAAAATGTGCAGACTAAGAGGATTTGTAAGATATCCCGAAGCTCATACCTGCACACACAGAGCCAAACTCTGTCTGGAAATGGGCTTTCGCTTTTTTTGAGTCCTCCTGAATTTTGCTGCTGTGCTTTTGAAGAGGCAGCTTCAGAAGAAAAGCATTTGGAAGCAACCTTGTGAAAGCCCACTCTGAATCCCATCAGTGGGGTGAAGGCTGCCTGAACCCGAGGGGGACGTCCACAGCCCACTGTAATTGCTGCAGCCATTCCTAACTTCACAGAAAGCTTATGTGGGAGTTGAGGATACTCCGAATGAATTACTTCAGAGGAGAAAAAAAAAATTAATCATCACCTGCTGCACACCAAATCCCCACAAAGCCTTGAAAGGATTTGCAACACATGAGAAGACACTGATTCCTTATTCTCCTTTATGTTTGAAAGCCTTAAATGCACGGTCATTTTTATCTTTACCTTTTAAAAAAAAACTAGTCTCAATCTGAGTACATAGAATATACATGTAGAATAAACATAGAATATACGTATAATTGAGTTAATTTATTTAATTAATTATACTCTCAAAAGATTGCTAGAAAGCCCCACCCGTACATACCCCTGGCAGTGCCTACCAAGGCAAACGGGGTCTAGGTGACAGGTCAGACAAAGAGCAGTTCAAAAGCCTTCCTGAATACCACAACATCGACTCTAGTGATGTTGCCCTGTAGAGTGGAGTTGGTACCTCACCTTGTAGCTAGGCCTAGGGTTGAGGTTCATCTAGGAGTTCATGGTGGTCAGTTTACTCTATTTGTGATCTGGACAGGCTTTTTTAGACTCAGGCCAGGCCCTGATCCCTGGATACTTAAACTAGATTGGGGAATTTCATCTAGCCTTGGTGAAAGAGTTTGTTCAAAAAGTTGAATGAAACTGTCAAGGATAATCAGGCTCACGTCCTCACACAGCTTTACCTGAGGAGCAAAGGTGTGTGGCTGAACTCTCTTCTACTTAGCAGTGTCCCACAGGGAGTGAAGTAGAGCTTGGGTGGGATTATTTTTCTCCCTCAGCTGAGGCTTCTGATGTTTTTCCCCCAGGTGGATGAGTGGGTTTGATTACTGTAGTCCCTTTTGTCTGTACAGTTGGGAGAGGACTTTGAATGTCGATCAACTTTGTGGTCATATCCTCTTACCTTTGTCTGCATGTGTTGGACACTGTCAAGAGAAGGGCAAAGCTGTCAGCCAATCATCATCTGGTGGTGAGCTGAATCCTCTTGAAGAGGAGAAAGTCAGAGAGAGCTTTGCAGGCCCAAGTGGGGAACAAGGCTGGCGACATAGAGTCTGAGTGGACCATGTTCTCTGCCTTTATTGTTGATGCAGCTGCCTGTAGCTGTGGCAGTATAATTTGCAATGCATGTCACATCTGCAGCTCCAGCACCTGGTGTCTCCTGTCCAGAACCTGGCTCCTCATTTACTGCTGAGACACTGAATGAGTTCTTTATGGTCGCCAAGTGTGCCTGTGCCCGGGAAATTTGAAGGAGTTTTGTTAAGGCCATGCAAAGTGACTTATCGATCATTTAGATGTCAAACCATCTGGCAGTTTTAGAGGGGAAAGCAGTGGTTTGCTTACACTGTTTAGAATTGGGGAGGGGAGGTGCTAAAACTTGCCTGAGGACACTGTTGGGCAGTAGAAAGAATACTTTAAGGATCGTCTCAACCTAACCATTATCCCTTTCCTGGTGGTAGCAGAGACTCAGTACTTGAAGTCAGACTTGTTCTGGCAAAGTTTGTTTGGTGACTGAGATCTACCCAGAGTACCTCATGTCTTTCTATGTTGTAGGGCTGCTGTGGCCAGGAAACCTTTTTAACATTGCATGGTCATTAGGGATAGTGCCCTGGAGTAGCAGATTCGCAACAACAGTCCCAAAAGGACATGTTCCAGTTATAGAGGGATTTTACTTTACAGCCTCCCTGGGAAAGGTTTTGTAGATGACCACTCATTGACCAGGACCCAGAGTCCTACAGTTCTATCCCACAAACTTTATACGCTAATAATCTTAATTCACCATCAACGTTCCTCTTATCTAGAAAATGAGCTACTGCATGCAGGTCATTCCAGATCCTCCTGGCCAGACATAAGACTCCCAGCTGCAGAAGGTATGCCTTCATGGGTGGTAAAGTCAAAATCCCAATGGTTCGCTGTTGGATGCAGCAATTCCTCACCACTACAAAAGCATTTCTCTGCATCTGGGCTTTACAGTAGGCTCTATTCTGGTGAAGAACTTAAAAGCGAGGGCGGTGGTGGTGAAGATGGATGTGCTCCATCCTGTCTTGCTCCCATTAGATTATTGATTTCAGGCCTGGCAGAAATAAGGCCAGGGAGGAATATGGAACGGTTGAGTCAGCAGTTATAACAAGGCCTGTAATAGGTTGTGGGCGATAGAGATGGTCACTGGAGATATTTACAGTAGATGGATACAGAAGAAGTATGGAGGTGGCAGGAAACACGGCCTAATTGAGAATAAGCTACAGTGTCAGTTTCTTTCATCTATGGATTTGCAGCTCTCTTCCTTTGAGACCTTTGGTCACACATCATCTTACCAAGCCATTTTTAAATTGTTTCTTTAATATTACAAGGCCGTTCAGCTCAGTCAAAGGGAGCATCACAAGTAAATCTACTGGCTGTCAAAAATTTTCGAGACATGGGATATGAGCTTGCATGATGCTTGCTGATCATCTATCAGCAAAAACAGCTAATTGGGCTACTATGATGTAGATCTTAGACCCATTTTCGATTAGTTTGCATGTCTGGAACCGGCACCAGTGTTTGTTAGAGGTGGCATCACGAGTAGATTAATGATGTGACAATCAAAGCTGTTAGTACATTTTTCCAAATATGAAGCAAAACCCATATGCACACCAGACACCATTGATGGAGAGCTTGAGCTGTGCTTTCTGGGTCATCATACTGCCGTGTGCTGTGGATGCCCAGCATGTGAATGTAGAGAAATCATCAACCTAATGTGGGCACCGGTATGAGAGCATTAACAACAAATAACATTATGAAGTCCAGTAAACACAGGAGACACCACTGGGAGAAATTAGTGAAGAGGTTCAAAACCTAGTTTGCTGAGGGTGAAGTTTTAACCTCACAAACATTGCTGGTTGTCACAGGTGAAATACTGTGGAGCAGACCCAGAAGTGTGAGCAGGCAAAGAGGCAGACGGTTCGGTGAAATCAACAGATTATTTTTCTGCAGCTTGGCTTGGCATCAAAACAATATTCATCCGTGACCGGTGAAACAAACAGAAGCAAATAAAAAACACACAGGGAAGAAGACACTAAAGAACTAATTACAAGGACCAGGTGGGGGAAATAATATTAATTACGTTACAGAAGCATGCCTAGAACCAAACAGATTTTAGAATGATCACATTAACCCACACATATACAATCATCAACAAATGAAAACAAAAATACCACAAAACATAAAGTCAGAGACAAAAAGAACTTACACCAAAACCATGACACTGGTGTTAGATTAACTCTGACCTATGAAAAAGTTATTTAGCATTTCAAAGGATCATGTAGAGCAAAGTTATGCACTATGGGTTGTAGGATGGGATGATTTAGAGACATCCTTGTCTCTGTTGTCATGTCCCCACAACAAACGGGAACTACCTTCATGATCAGGAAGTCCTGAAATATATACAGTATGACTATTTATGCTCATATGCATTACAGATGCCACAGCCCTGGTTTTATAATTCAGCCACTGTTAAACTTGTAATTGATCCTAATAAACAATGAAGTCCATTTTAACAGTTTATTTAGTTCAGTTTATTTATTGAATAGGGAGTGTGTCATATCAGTTTTTTATATTTTGAGCAACTAGGTTGTGTAGCTTGATCAAAATTAAAACATAAAGACAGAAGAAGAAAATCTTGTTTTAATGGGCAGCTGTCTTATTCACTGAGCCTTGTTCTGTTTGGTGGTTTTATTATTATTCTTTCAGCGCAGCTGAATATATGAATCATTGTTTATTAACCTCTGCAGGTGGTGTGGTAAAGAGTTTAAAAAAAGAAATCAGGCATGTAGGCAGGATACTTCCCTCAAGGATTCCTACTCAGACTGTTTTTTCCCCCCTGCTCTCTTTTAGTAACATTTCTCTCCAATTTCCTTTTAAACCAGGACAGTTTATAGGACGTGGCTTTCAAAGTTTCACTTTGTGAAATTAGGCCGATGGAGGTGTCTTAAGGTGAATCATGGGCTTCAGTCACCACCATTGTTGGGGGAATCCTCAGAGGAGCATGCAAGTGTCTTGTGATTGAGTCATGCAGCCAGCCATCAGCTTTATATAGGCCACTAAAACTTTGCAGACGGTCCAAGCAAAAAGAATCACAAGCTCTTGTTCTTGCTTTTTCCCCAAAACTGTTTCTCCTCTTCTGCTGTCCTCATATTTGCGTCTCGGTCTCATAGAACTCATTTATCAATGTGGCCTGATTACTTCAGCCTCTTTCTTGTGCTCCTTGCAGCCATGCACCCTCCTCTTTTTATGGCTCTAACTGACCTAGCTTAGTCCTGTACTGGCCTCTTAGCGTGGCCTCCTTGTGGATGTAGGCAGATACCCTGACTGCAGAGGTGTTCATTCATAGTTGAGCTCATTAATTCAGTGGATTCTAATTCATTTTATTTCAAGTCCAGGTTGTTTCCTTGCAAAATATCTACATGATCCAGAGGGTGAGGAGGGAAGATGTCATGTGAGATTTTTGGGTGAACCATGTCTGTATGGATTTGGTCAGATGTTTTTGATCCTGCTGAAACTCCCTGCTAAGTCCTGTTTTTTAGTTTTCTGTTGGAGACCAGCAGTTTTTGTTTAATATTTGCTCAGCACTCTAACAACATTTTCTGGTTTTGTAGAAGTAGTAGTAGTTTTTTTTGTGTGTTTTTTTTCTATTAATTTCAAATTAATTCAATTATACTTTATGGAATCCCAAAGGGAAATTCAGTTTAGATATAGCCTGTCCAAGTAGACATCACACAGAAAAACAGTACACAGACATTATACATGGGGTTGAGTAAAGAAATCATACTTTATACTTTATCCTTAGCAGGATCCAGTTTGAGATTGCAGAAGACCTCAGCACGAAGAAGCAACACTGATACAAAGACAACATCATGCAGGGAATGGTGGAGGTGGAGGTCATTACATATCTTTATAAGCACTGGGGAGGCTGTATTTTAAATTCAAAATTTTAGTATACAAATATCCGTAGGGGTTGTATTCCTTCTGTATGTAAGAAATGTGGAGCTCAAATCTCCAAAGATAACTTAAGGGAAAGAAGCAAGAACAAAAGAAAAACCTCTTGCTGCTGCACATAAATCTTCAATAAGATCCTTTATATAGCTGAGAAATGATTTATTGGAGGGGGGGGGGGGGGGCATTGGTAGAGCAGTAAACGAAAATGTATGTTTTTTTAATTGGGCAATTCATATTTTTTATTCTACCGAATTGTTTTTTAGACAAGGGCTTTTTTATTGCTATTCCCTGTCAGTTTTCTAATCTTTAAAGCTGACAAAAGTGCTAGCATATGAAAACGGAGAAGCTGAATTAGTTTTTACACTGTAAAATACAAACTGTCTCTTAGCCTGCTTCTACTGAAAGTGAGGCTGAAGTTATTAGAAAAAAGCTTTGTGTAAAATGTAGAATTTTAAGAAGCCCTTTTCAGCTGTTTATCCCAGATCCCCTTTTGGAATAACTGGTGAGTAGACCTCTGAAATCTTTGAAACTGACAACTTTTTAGAGTTTTATTGTGTTGATTGAAAGGCGAGGGAATCCAAAAAATGGGGGATTAAATTGTTTCCTCTCTCTTTTTTTCCTCTGGAAGAGCCCTGAAAGTGTCACGGCATGTCAGCGGCAGCTCTTTTATATGCTCCAGTTGTTAGCTGTTATCGGACATCTTCCCGTCACCTCAGACGCAGCGAGGGAGGAAGTGACAGGCAGAGGGTGAGAGAGAGAGAGAGCTGGGCCAGGAAGCTGGCTTCACTGGGCTCAGAGATACAGCAGGGCCGTCTCAGAGGAAGCTCATCTGTCAGCAGGAAGCGGGGAAGCAGAATCTGACAATGAGGTGTTAGAAAGGTGGCCATGAGGAGTCTGAGCCAAAGGCAAACAAGCGTCCTGCAGCCAACCATCTGTCGGGGCTACACTGTTCTCTAACAGTGAGGCCAATGTTTAAAAGGTCAGGGCAAGTTGAATAACTGCGCCTGATGTAGGCGGCTAAAGAGTCATTTCCTCCTGACAGCGTGCAGCAGCGGCAGGGAAGATGAATTGTGAGAATATGGTTTTAAAGCCATTTTCAGAAACAAAAACTGATTTTGCAACTCTTCCGATTTTATAGTAAATCTCATTTTACTGCATGTGGATAAAAACTGTTCTGTAAAAACATTGTGTTTTCTTCTTTCCTAATAATTGTCAAATAATTATTTTCGGTTTTGTTCTGTTGCAAACACACACCCTTTTGGCAGGAAATAACTGCTAAATATGAGCAATCGGAATGTCCTTGTGTACGTTCATGGCCAGACTTGAGGATATAGAGGGAACCCAGTTCTATAAATAGAACTAATATTACTAGAGTAGAAGAGCTTTGATGAGAAAATAAAAAGCTGTCTTATTGGCATTCTCACAAAGCCTGGTTTGATAAGGGAAACACCCAAGCTCACATTGTTTTCCCACCTGGGGGATATTAAGTTATTAGTTTGTCTTCATTCTGCTTGGCTGAACGCTCAGGATCTGTTCTACTTTAAATGTTCACTTTTGTGATTTCATGTTTTTCTTTGGAGTGTATCTAAATAATCGCTGGGAGGCTGTGTTGTGATTTGACTGGCTTCATTAGGAAGTCTGATTGATGAAACTGTTTAGCAAATAAAGTGGTTTCATGGGAGCTTTTGTCAAAATTGAATTTCATTATATTTTGCAGTTTACTTTAATTCTGTTTATCCACATAGTCCCAAATCACATCTAAATCATGACCGTTTTTGTCAATCAACATCTAAATTTAATATCCCTGTTTTGTCCAGTAACTGTTAGAACTGATGTCAAATATTCACCCTAACTACTTGACACAGAGAAAAAACTTCCATCTTCGCTGCCTTTTAGTAAACGTCCCAAAATCCTTCGCAAATTATCTTTTTCCTCTTTCAGAAAAAAAAAATGGAAACAGGATGGAATTAACGTTGGTTGGTTGTTAATATTGAATATTGTTTACCAATGGAATCAATTGCTTGTAATGACAATATATTGTGCATTACTGATAGTGAACTTCTGTACATCACAAACAGGTCCAACTGGTACCCATTTAAACTGAAAATATTTCATTTCAAATTAGTTCAAACTTAATATCTGTGAAATGCACAAAATAACCAGATTAACTTAATTATTTAATATCAGCAGGTAAAAAGTTCCCTGTTTGCATCAAGAAACTGTCTTTGAAGCAAATTACCATCAATAGCAAACATGCTGCTACAGTGGAGAGTACGCCTAACCTTTTTAAGTGGAAGAAACCTCCAAGTTGATAAGACCAGTAGCTGAGTAGCCATGTAGTTGTGCTGTCCAACGCATGGGGAATCTCCAAGATGTATAGAAGTCTTACCTGCAGCAATACCTTCATCAGTTGCTATCTCCAGATAAGAATAACAGGTAATGAAAGAAAAATTGGACCAGGAGTAAATAATTATAGCTCCTTCGAAGACCGTAAACAAGAAGGAGAAGTTGCTATTGATGTAGCTTTTTTAAATTTCTATGAAAATTAAAACAAAGAAATGTTTAAACTTCATCACAAGACCCCTCAGAGAAAAAGTACAAGCAGAGAAACTTCTTTCCATAGAATATCCACAAGATCTTTTGCTGCAATCTCAATACGGGTGGATCAGTAGAGGATGGACAGGAGCAGTCGGCAAGTATTCATTTCAAAAATATATGATATTAATGGATACTAATGTCAATAATTCCATCCTAAAATTAGAATTTTCTAAACACAGCCGCACTAGTCCATGGGTACCTTAAATGACAAAATTGCACAAAGTTATAGCTTTCAGTGGTTAATTCGGAAAGTCACACAGCTGATCAAAGAAGGAGCGTCCCAGGGGTGCTTTCATAGATTCAGATTTAAATTTTAAAGCAGCAATATATTTGTCCAACAATGACTCAATAGTAAAATAAAATAACTTTTTCCAGATTATTATCTTTAAATAACGAAAGATAGCCCTGAACAATGGTCATGTAAGAGATACAACTGAACACAGATGCGATGGATCAGTAGTACTTTAATATTTAATAATTAAGGAAAAAATGTTAAGCAAGCAATAGTAGCAATAACTCCCTTACTGATTCCTATGAGGTGCCACCAGGAACATAAATCAGAATTTATTTCCATATACACATATGAAATAAAGTCTTCCACATACTATACTGAAAACCTTGCACATGCGCACTACTGAAAAGCTCTCATATACACTACTGAAATAGTTGTGGATTTCACTTGAAACGGAAGGCGTTTTATTAAACCGGAAGTTGTGGTTTCTAGACAGTAGTCCTTCCGGTTAGCTCCGTGCGTTTTGTCCAGCCAATATTTTCCTACATAACATGACAGATTATTACTCAACTAACCGCTAAACACATCACACAAGCAGTGTCATTACTAGAAGGTATTCTGGCTTTAGCGGAGGTTCGGATCATGTCGAATATTAGAAGTCGTAGCCATCAGCCGACCATAGACAGGGCTACGTATACAAATACGTAAAATACGTAATCTAGTCTACGTGGCAGACTGCCTCAGCAGCTAGCTTAGCAAAACATTACCAGGCTTAGCTGTGGTCAGCAAAGAATCTGTCATTATAAGAACTTGGGCTTTCATCTGATACTTATTGTTTTACAGATTCAATTATTTATTTTTAATACTGCGAGCAATGAAGAAGATGTCAGGAGTTTTTTTTTAAGTGTCCTATGTTGCATTGAGTCTTTTCATCAATTTCTCCCAGGAAATATTGTATAGACAGCTTGAGGATCATACACGAACATCGTCATCATTCATTGCTGCTATGTCTAGATATGATCCTAAAAATAGAGACATCATCGACACACTTAAGTTACTGTTAATTCTGAGCAGACATCAATTAATTTAATGAGAGCCCTGAAGATCACATAAAACCGTCAAAGCTAACCGGAAGGACTACTGTTTAGAAACTACAACTTCCAGTTTAATAAAATGGCTTCCGTTTCAAGTGAAATCCACAAATATTTGAGTAGTGTATATGAGAGCTCTGCAGTAGTTTGTATGTGCAAGGTTTTCAGTATAGTAATTGGAAGACTTTAATTTCATAATGTGTATATGGAAATAATTTCTGATTTATGTCCCTGGCGGGACATCATAGATTCTCTCGAGGTAAGTGGTACAGTTGAACACACAGTGCTGGTTCAGGTGTACATTCTTTGTAAAGTAGAGAAACAAGCAAATGCAAGGTTTGGGCTACCAACCACTCATTAGTTTTACAGGTTGAAGGGTATCTGCCTCACCAACAAAAACTGGGAGCTGGTTTCCCGAGACAGAAGCACGATAAGTGACAGATTGGTCTCCCAAATTAGAAAACCCTGAGTTGCTCATTTTATAAACTCAGGGAAGGTCAATTCCCACCTGTAATTGGTATTCACTGGGTTGAGATTTGACATTCATAGAGTTTAACTGGAGGCCAAAAAGTAAGATAGGAGGTGAGATGAAAGCCGCTGTGAAAAGAACAGATTAAATCATTCATGTATTTGTCTACTCATAAAAAGTGGCATCATATTGCATATTATGTATCTGGAGTCACATGGGAAAGAATAAACACTGCAGCTGAGATATGACTGTGATTTATCCATCTGATGAGAAAAATGATGGCCCTCTGAAGATCAGCTGCATGAATAGTCACAGGCTGTAGCGTTGTATTTTATTGTTGCACCAACAAAAGAAGCAGTGTTGTTCTAAACTGCAACCAAAAATGATGCAAACACATAATTGAGCAATGAAACAAGGAAACAGTTGCTTTAGACTTGCTTGTGGTGTTATTGATGAACAGCCAAAATGTCTTGACAGCCTGAATGATGCATGGCTTACAGCATAAAATGCAGTGTTAAACAAACGTTCCAGCTGTTATTGTAAGTGAATATTTTTAGAGACCATTCATAGATAATGAATAGTTCAAGTCTCTCGTTTGCCCAGATATGGATTATTTACTTTTTTTTTGTACGTTTTTCCTGCTTGACCCCAGCTGAGTATAAATGTGCAATAGTGAATAATTTATCCCTCCTTGTACTAGTTAAAATTAATCTTAAGGTAAGCTAAACATAATTTCTTTTGCTGATGATAGCTACATTAAAAATAAAATCTACATAAACCCTATCAGTGACATTTTCTCGCCTTCTGAAGTTAAATCAAACTCTCCTGTTTTAGGTCAGTGAAATTATGAGGACTATAATGAATATAATGCCTTGACCAATTCATCTAAAATGACCCACATCACTCTGGTCTCATCTGTATTTCATTGGCTTCCACTCAAAGTCAATAGTGATATTTCAATTCTGATCAGGCCCCTCTGTAGGCCTACATCACTCACTTGTGTCCCTCTTTTTCAATGTGTATCTTCAGGCTAGAATCTACAGAAGGCCCCAAAGACTCCTTATAAAAACTTGGCGAAACTTGTCATTTCAGGCTTTAACCTGCCTCTGTCCCTCTGACTACAGGGAAAGTTTTTTTTACTTTTTTAATTGAAAACTCATTTAAGAAAACCCCTTGGCACATGTATTAAATAAGCTTTTTATCATAAGAATTTATTTACATGCTTATTTATTGTTCCCATTTTTTATGGACTTATTGTCATGTTTGGGTTTTTTAAGTGCCGAGCCCACATGCAGAACACCAAGACAAGAGAGCTTTATCAGGTTAAGATGT
>JAUZNJ010007977.1:0-15080 GCA_034780135.1 Jordanella pulchra
CTGTTCCATGCACTTTATACTTGTGAATAATTGTCTGCACAGTTGCTCTTGGGACCTGTAGCTGCTTTGAAATGGCTTCAAGTGACTTCCCTGACATGTGCGGTTGTTGGGTTTGGACTATTAAGCTTTTCAAGCCTATAAGCTCAGTTTTGATCAACTGACACTTTTGGTTTTATTTCCAATATTTGCTTATTCAAATTCTTGACATTTTAACAAACCATTTCACACTTAGCTCCTTATTTAATGCCAAATTCGTCAACATTCCAGTCACCATATCTTTAAGCCAGTAGAGTTTTTCTTTACACAAATTAGATTACAGTCTATTAAGAGTAATTTTTCAGCTGTTTCTGCTAATTTATCAAGTTTTAAATTGGCAGCTTTGGCTAGATTCCTCCATATTTAAAGCTTCATCTGCTTCTTACCAGTTCATGAAAATTCAGACATGTTTCTGTTAGTATAAACAGCTTTCTTCAGCATCTTTTTAGGAATAAAATTAAGCATTTCTGTTTTCTGCGATTTTACACTATTTCAGCCGTTTCTGCTATTTTTCGGTTTAGCCTACAAGCATTCACACTCCATTAGGAAATGCAACTTTTTGTAGTTTATTTTAGTTTTGTTTCTGTTTTATCTTAAGCCAGTAAAGATGGTATTGCTTTAATAATAATTCTGTTTTTGCTTTAACATAGAAAGTGCTCCTTGGTCAGTGCTGTTGCATTCAGTTTGTTAGTGTATATTCTCAGTGTGTCTGACTGACCGGGTCTCAAACTCCCAGTGGGTCATATTCATTTCCCGATTGTACTTATTAGCTTTGCCTTTAAGACCAACATTCCACTGCAGGTGGTACAGAAGCTATAAGCATATAAAAATGACTCCCAGGCAGAATCACTTAATGCAAGCTCCACATAGGGTTGTGTTCTCAGCCTTCTCCTTTTCATCCGACTGACACATGACTACTTAGCAAGGTTCAGGTCAAGCCTTATCAAGCCTTATCACCAAATATGCAGATGACACTAAGGTGCTTAATCTCACACTGTGTAGGAAGGAGGCAGGTGATGTGACAGCCGCAATCTCTCCTAAAATATCAGGAAATCCAAGAAAAGGTGATGATGACCTCCAGCAGGGAACTACTGACCTACTGACCAGTGCTGATTAAATGGTCAACAACATTGTTTTTGGGGTTCAAAAACCATGCAGATAGATTGGTCCACCCAAATACTCCCCTAACATAAATCACTCACTTTAACTCTTTATAGAGGGACAGAAGAGAGCATCATGTCTGCTCACATCACTGTGTGACACAGCAGCTGCTCTGCTGCAGACAAATAAACCCTGCAAAGACTTTAAAGGAAGATAGGAAGATCATCAGAGCCCCTCTTCCTGCCATTGCTGACATTTTTAAAGAGCAATGCACTAAAAAGGCCATAGACAGAAGATTCCTGCTGTGAAAGAGCTTCTTTCTGCAGGACAATTGACTCCTTTCAAACCCTGCCCTCCAGTCAACCTATGAAAGCCAGGGTCTGTGAATATACAGGCATTTTTAATAGATATCTAAATCCTGCATGCTGTTTGGCAGCATCTTAACTATTTCATATGTGTTAATTGTTGAGTATTTTGTGTGATTGAATCTTCTTTAAACTTTGTTTTATTAGCTTAAAATGTTTGCTCTAATTGATAATAAAATGCAAAAATAAATCTGAATTGTGGCGAAAGCTGTTCAATCCCTGTTGGAGGTTTGTTCCTGCTAATGAGGAGGTTTGCTCTCTACTTTCGCTGCATGCATGTTAATAATGAGTGAGACCTCCGAGGTAGCGACTCAATTCAATCTGCTCTGTTTTCTTATAAAGGACCTTTTCAATCAATTTGAATAATAAACTGAACTCCACTCCATTGTTTGATAACTGAACTCACTGGTATTTATGTATCTGATTGGATTGTTTTTCATTGCCTTGTAAACTATAAATAAAGTGAACTGAATAGTTTTGGGTACCGTGATCAGTGAGTGTTTGCTTTGCAAATAGGAAGCTGAGGCGGAGCAGAAAGCAGGAACAACAGAAGGAACAAACACAAGCTTAAGGGATGATTTGCTTTTACTGAAGCATGAAATTTCTGCATTTGTTTTCATACTTTATGTCTTGTGTGTGAATTATGAATGAAGCAATAAAATGAGGACAGGCTGCTGTACTGACTGAACAATCTTTAAGGACAACAATCATTTTCATCAAGCAAACCTGCAGATCCTCCTGTCTATACATCCGACCGTGACATTTTCCCTGACTGCTACCAGCCAACCACACAAAGGGTCGCCCAACAAAGGTTATCCCAGCGTGGAGATGAAGGCACAATGTTTCTGTTTCTTCGATTCTTTTTGCTTTTTTTCATGAATATGAGGTCACACGTCTCCGCTTGACGTCAGAGTTCAGCTCTGAGTATCTCCTGCCTCAACCTTTGCCGTATATCCTCCCTCATTAATGTCCTGTTTTAGATTCCTATTTATTTTTTATTAGGAGAAATGCCACAAGCATAAAGTCAAATGAAGGTTTCTGGATAATTGGATAGCTAAAACTGAACATTGCCACTCTTCTGTTAACTGTTTCATGTGTTAAATATGAACTGCTGACTCTTTTTTTTCTCAGTTTTGACCATTTTTTTTTTAGTTTTCTCACTTAAATTATCTGCTTTCTTTTTTTTAATTAAAGCTGGACCGTCTGTTAGATTACAGTCGGATAACCACTAATGGAGGGTTTCCTGATGCAGACCTTATTTCCAGGAGCTGTTAAAACATGATCTGTATCCGCTTGATTTAACTGGATGGACTCACAGCTATTAGCCAGTTTGATGAGATCTGCCAGAATTTCAGGCTGAATCGTAAAAGTTAACCAAGCAAATGACAAAATAAGACCATAGTATATTTTGTCTTAAAAAACAGATAAATAACTGAATAAAGTATAAACAGAATAAAAAACATAACTTAAATATTAAACTTAAAAATTAAAGGGCTGTCGAATGTATTTCCTCCAAAGACCTTTCTTCTCTTTTTCGGTTCATTTTCACTTTCAAATTTTCACATTGAACAAATCTCAATGCCAGGTAAAGTTAACCTGTATGAGAAAACATAAAAGGCTGGTTTAATATGAATATTTAACTTATTAGAAGGAAAAAAAGTTTCTAAATCAACCAGGCTTTAGGAAAATACAGCTGTTTCCATTGCTAAGTTGTGAATTTAATCAGGTTAATACCTCTAGACTCAAAATATTGATGAAAAAATATCTTTCCAACAACATGACACAGGATAAAGAATTTCAAACAGCAACACATGATGGTCCAATCTAAGGAACAGATGTTAAATGAATTTATTGACATCTATCAGTTTGGTTCATAAACCATGTCCAGTGCGTCAGGCCTGCAGAGAAAAACAGTAAGAACCATTATTTACCGATGAAGAAAACTTTAACCATAGGAGAGCCGCCCCAGGAGAGGCTAATCTACCAAAAGCATTTCTGGATGGAGTTTCCATGTTCTCTCTGTCCATAGGTGGGCTCTCTCTGGGTACTCCAAAAACATGACTGTTTGGTTAATTGGCTTCTCAAAATTTTCCTGGTTGCATGGTTGTGTGTCTCTGTGTTGCCCTGCGACACACCGGCGACCTGTCCGACGTACCCTCCACTGCAGGAGATAAGCAGCGGCCCCGACGCAACTCTGGCGGAATAAACGGGAAGAGATGGATGGATGGCATCTATGGAAACCACTGCTGAGCCAAAAGAACAGAAAGTTCCTCATCATCTTTCCAAGAAAACATCTTTATGATCATCAAGAACGATGGGGAAATATTCTGTAGGCAGATGAGACAATAGTGGGACATATTAGAAAGTACATTTGGTGTAAAAATAATATCATCTCTCAAAATCCAACATTACACCTACAGTTAACCATGGTGGTGGTAGTATCATGGTCTGGGGTTACATTGCACTCGGACAAATCACAAATCGTAGCTGGTTTCACTGAGGAATCAATGACAAAAGTGACCAGAAATCAAAGCTACGCAGCACCAAACTCATTCCAGGTAAATGTTTTTGGTTCTTTGCTGCCTCTTAATGTGGAAAACAAACTTGGTCCATTTTATTTGTCGCTAAAAATGAAACACCAGTGCATCTCTGCAAAACAAACGTCTCCAAATTTCCATCTAAAAGGGCTCATTTCACTGATTGGTCTCTCGCTGCGAGGTATCTAGGAGGAAATTATGCAGAACGTTCACTGACGGTGCTTCCATTTCTCTCCGGTTTACGGTTCGGCCCATTCAGCCACTGCAGACTGATGAGAACTGCAGATTGCAGAGAGCTGAGGAGGCAGCGCCTGAGATTGAATAATGTGCAGTTATTTCACAGTCATCTCCGAGTACAGCAGGCAGTGAGTCAGAGGGGTGGACAGGTCGGGGTAGGTTCTGACAGAAAATCTAAGAAATGGTTTATTTTCTATCCTCCAGCTGTTTATATGCCTATAAATTCAAGCAGAGGATGTGCATAAACAGTTTCAAAAAGAGCAACTAGTTGTAAATGTTCAGGTGCTGAAATGGTTTCTGAAAGATTCTTTATAACCAGACATCCTGCATCTTTTTGATCTCACAGAGATTTTATTTTCAGTGCATGTCTAATAAAACCCATCATGAAATAAAGACTTTGTTTGGATTAAAACTTTGCATTAAAATTTACAGAGCCTCCGCAGTTAATCCTGATGTTATTTATGTGGATTTTAGGAAGGAAAAACACTGTAACCAGGTATTCAAAAAGGGACACACCTCACATTATAAAGCAGTTATTTCCAAGGTAGAAATGGAACCTATGTCAATTTGTTAGCATAAAATTTAGCTCTGTCCACACAGAGATTAGCTTATGACTATCAATAAAGATAACAATTAGAAGTTGTTTACTCATGGATCCAAAAGTTTTTAAATCCAAAACAAAAACTTTTAAGAGTTGAAGCGATTCCTCATGTTGGTTCCATGTTTGAAGTATCACCTAATTGCTGGTTGTTATGGGATAATTATGTTTTGGTGTCCAAATGAATTATTTGGATTTTCAAAATGACCAAGATCATTGTATAGTTACTAGGAAATGATCTGATTCCATGAGGTTACGCTATTTTGTAATGAGTTGATCATGCAAAATGTATTCATATTGTTATAATATCAGAATAATACTTTGTAGTGAACAAGTTTCACACATAAGAAAAAAACATTTTCAGAGAAAATGAGGATGTATAAGCAAAATGATCACAGATAATGCGAATGAAAAGAATTTTCCCTGGAAGTCCAGACTTATTGAATACAACAATGCACTGCTGTGGTCCTTAGTGGGGAAGGTAAGTTTAAATTCAGACTCTGCTGCTCCTTTCCAGAATGATTTCTTTCTTCTTCCCTCAGCTGACTTTCGTGACAAAAAATACAAAGCAGAGAGGCTGACACCTGAGAAATGCCACAACAGGCGCTGGAGCGTTTTATCATGGTCGCTGGATCAGTTTCCTGAGTCACAGCAGCATCCTATCTGAGATGAATCAGACCAAAACCAGGATGTGTCATCTGTCACTAGAAACAGTGAAAACTTTGGCATATTTGAGCTGATTCGACTTTGGATTGAATCTGAAAATGTGAATATAGTTCAAGGACAGGAGCTAATAACTATCTTTAAATTGCTGAGGGGTTTTTTTTGTTGTTTTTTATTACTGTATAGACGTTAAAGAAAAAGTGCTGATTTAAATTCTTTATTTGACTAAATTAAAGCTCCAAGGCATCCAGACAAAACCTTTAATTGCATCCTAATATAAATCTTTTGCCCTTTTTGTCCTAAGGAGGAGAATGTGTCAAGGATTCATTGAAGCATCTCCTTGGAAGAAGATTTGCCTGTAAAATAAAGAAAAATGATCATGTCTAACCCAGAGGCTGTGGCTCATTTCAACATATGAACACGTTACCACACATAAACCACTGAAAAAGTCTTAACACCCCTTGAACTTGCTCGCATTTTATACACTAACTCAAAAGTAGCATGTAGGGGAGCATTCTGTCTGGTTAGATGTTTCCCATTGGATTTAGCTTTCTTATACATCAAGATAGATTCTTTATTTATGCTGCTATAGGCTTAGGCTGCTGGAGGACATACAGCCTACTTCTCCTCTTTCTACTTCATTTAATCTCTCTTCTCTCATTCTGCAGTATTTATTATTTCCACCCATAACTTTATGTTCTCTCTGTTTTTCTTGTCCTAGTAGCTTCCTCTGTTGTGTTCCTGTTTAACTTGGACCCCATCCTGGAAAGAAATATCTGCTTGGCTGCTGCCATCACCACATAGATGTTGGAGTTAGCCCTAATTTTCTTAAGTGTAGTCCCGTTTCTTTTACTATGACTAACTGTATGTGTTCTCTTTCATCCTTTGACATGGGAACTGACTCGGAGCTCGTCTTCCATGACTGTCCTTCCTGGATGGGGCCACCTCTAAAGCTAAGTAACAGTTACCATGTGTCTTCTTGTGTGTCTGCTTTTGTTTCCTTGAACCCAAGTCAACTTCAGCAGAAGTCACATTCACATTGAGCCTTTTTTTCTGACAGTTTCCTGCTGTTAAAAGGGAGCGTTTCCTCTCCACCATAGCCACATGCATGCTCAGTGTGAGGGGTTGCTCAAAACAGTGTAAGCAAATTTTATAGCCGCAAGCTGATCCAGGGTGAGCATGTCTTGCAAATCAATGACTGGATGCAATCATCTGGCCTTACTTGATAAAAACTTTTAACCAGTCTGACTGCATTATCTCTGTAAAGTGCTTTAAGATGATATGTGCTCTAAATTTGCACTACATGAACAAAATGAATGGAATTGAATGGGATGCAGCAATGTGCCTGGCCCTTTTCTGAGCATGTTCATTGAACATACTAAATGTTGTACCAGTGTTCAGGATAGGGTTGTTCCTGGAGCACACCTGTGTTAGATTGGCTGTAATCATTGCTGGATATGAGACCCATCACAGTGGTGTCATCCACAAACCTGATAAATATTTAGAAGTTACAGATCAAGGTGCAAAGCAATGCAGATAAACCAAAGTTATGGAGCTTTAGAGCCAGCATATAAGGATGGACAGTGTTGAAAAATATCAACCTAACCAAGGCGCTGAAAATAAAATCCTATTTTTTTACCGTTACCTCCGCCAAGGGGGTTATATTTTCATCACCGTAAGTTTGTTTGTTGGTTTATTTGTCTGTTTGTTTTCAAAATAATTTGAAAAGTGTTGATTGGATTTTGCTCAAATTTTCACAGAAAGTGTGTATTATAACCATTAACAAATGATTATATTTTGGTAATGATCTGGGTTCAGTGTGAAGGTGGAGGTCACAATATGTCGGGGGAATAAGCTGCTTGGCAGAGGTCTGCACTCTCTGAGTGCTTTTCTAATTTATTTTGATATACTCTACTTTTCCCTCAGCAGGAAAATTTGTCCATGGCAACTAATCCATCCCTTAGGGTGCTCTGCGCTTCAAACTGTGAAGCCTGCCAAGGAGCATTTTTTTGGTTAAGGATCTTACTCCCAGAGGAATGAGTTTTGAGCCAGCAACCTCTCCAGAATGCCCTACTCTCTCACCACTAGGCCACCCCTGCCAGAATAAGGAAAGGGCAACTTAAGGCATTATCTAGAACGGTAAAGACTGGACACCGACAGGCCTGTCAAATTGGCAATGACCGAAAGCAATCCTCAAAATTAGTTTCAAACAAGGTAAAGAATGGATAAATAAAGTCAATGCTCCTGGGTGGCCATCACATGGCAAAAGCAGGATGAGCTGTTTTTTAACTAATTATATAAATGCCTGGTTTCAAGTGCACATCAGATGTACAGTTTATAAAATAAACTCTCTAAAAGCAGCAGCAAGAAAAAGCAAAAGAATGTAGATAGAAAAAACTTCATAAAACAGGGACGTTTAGGGTTTCAAGCAACTACAGAGCATCAAGCATTGACAGAGAAAAAGCTTGTGAAGCAACACATCAAACAAACCTTGAATCTTCTGCTACGATCTGATCCCATGATGGAATAAACGCCTTCAGTCCTCCACTCAGCTCAGTTTACCTCCGTCTCTGCAGCTCAGTGAAGAAACAGATTTTAAAACAGCCACACAGCAGACAGGGACGCCATCAGGAGCTCAGACAAACACAGGGACGGATGTGTCAACACGGATGCATCCACAGGCTTCGGCCTCAAGCTGTTGCGCCACTCCGTGGTTCAAACTCCTAAAGATTGAGCTTTGAAAAGGAAAACTTGAACTTAAGCTGAGGAAAAATATCAGTTTTTGTCTCTCAGAAAAGACCCTTAAGATTTGAGTAGAAGTGTGATTTTGTGTAAAGGAAATGAAACAGACTCAGCAGCATTCGTAGATGACAGAACAGGCCGAAACAAACAATCAAGCCGGTTCTACCTAATGTCCAGGAAATGATCACATCCAGTTTCTAAGCTGCTGTGATGAAAGAAACATCAAAGGACGCGTGTGGTCTGTAAGTTCAGCCTTTGTTTGATGGAAATGCTCTTAGAAACTGGAATGTAAAACGCTGTGCTTTGAAGTTACATTAAAAATCAATGGCGTGTGAAAAGTTTTTTCCAGCTCATGTGTCCTCCATGTCTGATAATGATAGATATCTGTCTGCTAAATGAGTCTCTGAAGTGAGACATTACAGTATCCTTATAGCCTCATTTATTATGTACATTCCTAAACTTTTCAAAATGGATGCAGAGTTGGGCAAAAATGTTTTGAAACTATTTTGAAAATCAAACATCACACAGACCAACTATGGTGACTGTTATTCTCTGGCTTTAAAGATGCCTGTTTTGTACCAACAACGTTCAAACAAAAATCTGTTTAAAAATTTATCACAGGCAGCAACAGAAGTTCAGGAAGCAGTTTAAAAAAAGACAATAAAATCTGAGAAAACATCATCAGCTTATTGGATTCACTGAACAACAGTACTGAACTCGCTGCTGAAATCAGATCCCAACATAACTATTTCAGTCTTCTGCTGTTCTATGTTTTCTTAGATATTTAGGACTTTAACTTTACTGACTCAGCATAGGTGAGCAGACCCTAATATGAAAACATAAGTCCTACAACAGTCAGAGACACATTGCCTGAAATATTTACATTTTCATTTGGTCTTAAAGCTGTGTATGAGAAGATACAACTATTTGCTTTAAAGTAGATCAAATCTAAATGTTTTTTGGCCATTATGTTGGAGGGATCAGAGTCACATTTCTTTTCTTGTCCCCCTCCCCTATTCTTTGTCACACCTACAGAGTATTTACTTCTGTTTTCTCCTGCATCAGTTTGAACTGAGGAAGCCTCTTGGATGACAGCTTCCAAGCTTCCAAGCTTGACCATGACCTGGATGACTGAGAATCTTCACAGATATATATCTTAGTATTTCACAAATTACAATTAAATAATATATATCTTATCGTATAATATATGTATTGAAAGCTACTTGATTATCTGAAACATTTGTGGCAGAAAAAAGGCTAAAGTAATAACTTATTCCAGCTTTATGGACAGATGGGATGCCCCTCATCAGATAGGAAGATGGTGATTTCATTCATTTCTTTCAGTCAGGACGGCTGGATATAAAATCTATCCTGGTCTCCCCCCAAAAACCCTGAAAATATGCTGTTTTTCCCTGATAATTAAAATGGCATTATCTGGCGTTTCATGTGAGCAGTTGACCTGTCACCTCCGGCCTGATGGGAGATCAACTACCTAGTTATCTGAGCTGCTTTATTTGCTTCGTCATGCCAGGGGAGGAAGTGTTTATATCCTTATAGAGCTTAAGTCCACCATGTTTTGGCACCTTGTCTCTCTTTTGTGAGTTTGTTTGTGTTTTTGTGTTCCCTCCACCATGGTGTGTTGGAGTGACTAGCAAAGATAGCAGCAGTAACTGAGAGATCATCATCTGCAATGCCTCGTCTTGTCGAGGTGTTCTCCCTCAGTCTGTGTGTCGATTTAATTCTTGCTGCAGGAAAAGACTGTGTGAAGGTGAGCAAAGTTAAAGGTTGTCACCTGAGGACAATTACTCTCCCTTTGTGTTGGGATTTGTTTATCAAGAAAATGGAGACTGGATTCAGATGGACACATTTGCTTCAGGAAGCTGGCTGCAGCTGCCCAGTCCTGTTTATCTGACAACATCGAGGACACCTTGGCTGTGGGTTGGAGTGAAATCCCTATTGGGAAAAGAGGTGATGATTTTTTGATGACAATTTTGCCCAAAAAAAACAGACAATAAATGATGATGATAATGTCAGGCATAGCGCTACAAATATGGATCAATGTATATGAGACCAAAACATAAAAATTAGTTATTGATAGAATAGCTTCAGACAGCATAAAAGTTTAGTTTGTTGTGCTGTGAAGTCAGACCTGTTTCAAGCAAAACATTGAGATTTCAGTGCTACTCAATGACCAATACAGATTTAAGCTTCACACCCTAAAAGCAAAGGACATAATGATCAACAGCGTTCATGTGTTCATCCAAAGCCAGAAATTGTCTGAGGGTGAGACCCCCCCCCCCCAATGCCTTTCTCCACCAGTCTTTGGGCAAAAGACAGTTTACACCCTAGCTTGCCAGTCTATCACAGGGACCGTAGACTGTAAAGCTAAGCTGGAAAACCTGGATTTGAATTAAAATCATTCCTGAAAAGTGTTGAATTATTGCTATCAATTGTTGTTCCAACTCTTTTACAGTACTAACACTCTCAAAAGTGTCATTTTAATTCGATCTAGAGTTGACCAATTTAGACACTTAAAGTGTTGAATTTAACTCCCTAGTAGTTGAAGTGACGGCTATTGTTTAGCAAATTTGTGTTGGTCGAGTAAAGTACACACACTGTATAGCAGCCTTAAAACCACTGAGATCTGAAACTTGACCAAGAGAAATGCAAGTAGTTGAAATGAGTTTCCTCTGTAAGGTGGCCTGATTCCCCTTATGGAAAGAGAGAGGGGCCTGGAAATCCATGAGGACATCCCAGGAGAGCTGCTCCCACATCCCTAAAGGAGCAAGTTGAGCCACTTGTAACTTTGCCATCTTTGGAGGTGTTTTAGATGTATCCTGATAAAAAAGCAAACTAAGAACCTCCTGAAGAGACTACAGCCCCTTTTCCTCAAACACATTAACATCTATGGCAGTCCTCTACCCTGCTCTTTAGGGACCCTGACCTGCATGTTTTAGGTGCTTCCTTGGTGCCAAACACCCTACTGGGGATTGATAGGATCCAGCAACATTTGATGGCACTCAGAGGAAACGCATCAGTCAAACACGTTTGCTGAAACTTTGGGCAGAAGTCCAAATCTGTCTTCCAGAGACCCTGATGTTTGATAAAATATACATTTTATCTGAAACAGAAGTGTTAAGGGTAATTGAATCAAATTATGGAAATGCATTCATTAAGTTCTTGCATCTTTTTCTCTCTGCAATATTTGCCATCAGCTGTGGTAAAAGAGATAAATGAGGGTGAGTCTATTCTGTTCAAACAGAAAACTATAAAAGGAAAAATAAATGTTGAACAAGAGGTAGCTTCTTTTTTAACCAACAAATCTTTAGCCTGTTAGTGAAAGAAAACAAAAATTGCAGCAAGATGATATTCAGTGACAGTTTAGGATTGTTCAGCATCATTCTGTCAAAAAAACTATAATAGAAGAAGTTTCATTGTCTGACTTTTTAAAACAAATGGCTTCAGTTCAAAATCAGGTTTAAAACAGATCTGAGGCCTTTTTTCTGTTCCTACTCAGTCATGCCAGGAAAGTTCTTTTATGGCCAAATCTGTCTGAAAGATTCAGCTTTGCAAAACTCAAAATAAAAACCTTTAAGAGTTTCCTAATCAGACTGGATCTAAAGGCTAGCCATTTTCCTGCAGGAGCTGGGTCTTAATTCAGGTCTGCTTTGAAAGATTTCAGACCCTTTTTACAAGGCATGTTTGCTGACCTTGTATCTCTGCTTCTGAATTATAGCTTGGAACAGCGGCTTCTCTGAATACAAATCTGCTGGCCACCGCTGGCGTTGTGTAGGTCCTGTAAATACATCAAACACTACATGATTGTAATTTATATTACACAGGGGATAAGACAAGAAAGCAGAGACCTGAAGAACAGACAAAGCTGGCCTGTTTTGGCAAACCTGATACATCAGGTGTGCAGCTTAAAGGCTAGTTTGACTTATGGATATCAGGACCTAAACACTCCTCTGAGACTCCATTTGGTTTGGAAATATCTGATAGAACCTCAGGAGGGTTCTGCTAACCGTGCAAACACACAGGGTGTGAGCCGTTTCAGTCAATGAATAGAAGTTAGAGCCTAAACAATTTCCCGTCCTGCCAGCCGAGGCTGATAAAGTCCCACAGGAGAGGCTCAGAGAACATCTGCAGTTATGCTTCTGTGTCAGGAAATGGCTGTTTGTTGATGTGGCTGCCTGTTATCATGCTGGACGCGCTCAATGTCACCCAGAGGAGCTGCTGTTTGGCATATTTGAACAGCCTGGAGAAATCCAAACTGCTCATTTCTATCGCTAACGGTTCAAAAGGCAGCAGCAGCTCTCCCTCACACGTTTATCACCGCATCAATCACTACATCTCATTAAATTATTTCCATCTCAGCACGTCTGTCTGATATGATGGATCATGGCAATATCATGAAAGCATCGAAGATTCTAATGAGGTAAAAGATTTAGTTTTATTTCTCTTAAATCAATCAAACAGGGACAGAGGAGGGAGGAAAAATCATCCAGATAACAGCCTGAAGATTCTCCATCTATGTGTTTTATATCTTCCTTATTTGAAGGTATTTTTTTTTATCTTGTCTGTCATCTGAGATTCATCCATCCATCCATCCATACATCCATGGTTTCTTTCACTGTACTGTAATGTGTACTTTAGGTTTTGATTCCTGTCTTAATTTCAGGTATTTATGTGTTTTTAATGAGTAAAGCTCACTCATTTGCTGTGCCACTTTCCGACTGTGGAATTATAAAAGATATTTCATTCCTATAGTAAAGACCAACACTCAGCTGCTCTCTCCAGACTATTGGATTCTGAAAATAACTAGTTTAAAAAAATCTGTTTAAGCAAATAGGCATCTAAAACACATAGGGCCTGATCCTCAGAGATCTCAAAAAAGGAGTGCTAAATTGCACATATATTAATTTTAGTAGGAACAAAGGTTTGAGAGTGGCTGTAAAAGAAAGATGACATTCTAAGCCACAAAGATGGCGGTAATAATGACAAAAAATAATTCACAAACTAAGTTATAACACGGTATATTCACAAAGCACTTGCCATAGATACCCTATTACAGTGCTCAGTGCTACAAGGAAAGGTAAAAACATAAATAATTTTAAAAAAAACATGAACAAAAACCAAAAAGTTGGTGTGTCATACAACAGGTGCAAAAGTATTAAAGATAACCGTTCTTTCATTTTGTTAAATTAAATTGAGGGAGAAAAATAACCTCAATTGCAACAAGTTGTCATGATGGGTTCAATCTTTCTAACCCACATATGGAACGCCACAGGAGAACTGGAATCAGTAAAAGGATGTTTATTTTAAAAAGAGGATGAATATTTGGATGAAGGGAATCCTGGGATGGGTTCATGTGAAAAACAGCTAATTGATCTGAAGATAATTTCTGGCATGGAGAGGACTGAAGGAGGATTGGATGATATTTACTTGTGTGTTTCTGAGATCCAGACAGTGGAGGGTGGACAGGTTTATTAGGCAAGAGGACAGTTCCAAGAGAAGAAGTTGGGCTTCCAGCTGAGGAGATCCAGAGAACTTGTTTGATCAGAAGGTGAAGCTCGGGCATCCAGTCGGTATTATCCACAGCGTCACAAACAGAAAACCGTAACAGGCAAAACACTCAGGCTTCGTAGTGCAGGCGGACTTCTCCTCCTGTACCTCAGGTAATGAGATAACCAGCCACAGTTGCGTTAGTGTCCAGGTGTAGCTTCAGCAGACCGGTCTCAAGTCTCCATCTAGTGGTTGAAGGAGGAACCAAGATCCACACACACAAAAAATCCCTAACACCAATAGGGGATTACGAAGAATTAATCCCCCCCCCAGGTCTCTATGCAGGCTTATTTAATATTCTTTTTTATTATAACCATATTTCCCACAATATTTAGGTTCAATCTATTTTGTTATTTTCAATTCTGTAATGATGTCTGCTGTCCATGCATGCTGATTTCACTAATCAGAGTTTGTTATATTCACATGGTTTTATAAACCAGTATTAGTTTAAAGGGGAAAATATAAACACTGACACTTCCGATTTCTGAAGTGTTTATGTATTAAACCGTATATTTATTGGTAAATTGATATTTATCAATTAGAGCATTTCTTCTCAAAGTTCTTTTGTGGGAAGAGAGTTTTTCCTTCAAACCAAACAAACATGCTGTTTATTTTGTCCTGCTACATCCACCCTTCCAGAGGGAAAGGAACATCCATACCGGCGTAGCTTTATTTCACCACTGACTAAATTTGTGCAGCAGATTTTTAGTAAATCAGAGAGAAACTTTCAAAAGTACCAGATGAAGGATGTGCCCAAGGATTACTCATTCCTGTAGGGCAGCACAGAGACAAACACTTGAAAGCAGTAGTGGATCTTTGGGTGGGGTGAGATGAGGACACTCAGCAGCTGCCCAGGTGACTCTCAGAGACAGCAGGAGGTTGTGGACAGTTTGACTCCTGGTTAATGGAGTGGACACTCCATCAACCCGAGAGTCGAGAGGACTCCTTCTAAGAGCCGTCTCAAATCCAGACACTTCTTAAAACTCTCTTCACACTTTGATGTGTTTGGAAGGTGGAGCAGCGACATTGGCTGTGACTGACAGAGGACGCCGACAGGAAATGAAGCTGGGAGCAGCCAGGTGAGACCCGATGTGAAAGAGTGTTAACATGTTGGCTTTATGGAGATGGACTCGGGTGATTTATGGAGCTGCTATGATAAAATGAAAACCTGAACTGCAGCGCAGGGAGTAAACACAGAGAAAGATGTCAGAGGATCATTAATATATCCTGGAAAAC
>JAUZNJ010007988.1:0-18167 GCA_034780135.1 Jordanella pulchra
CTAATAAAGTTAAAAAAAAAAAAAAAAAAAAAAAAAACTTCCTCCTCATTAAAATACAGTTAAAATTCATTGACTAATATTTGAAAACCTCCAATATCTCTTTTTATGGTGTTTTAAAAAGCAATTATGCTTCGTAGAACAAGAGGACAAATTTGTACATCAGATTCTTCCTCTAATTTCTGATTCCCCTCTTATCCTTTCCCCTCTTTTATAAATAATGCACTGCTTGTCATGCTAATAATATCAAAAACCTCCAGCTGTGCCAGCATTCCCGAACCACTGGAGGTGTCTGTACAGTTTTGACTAGTTAACCTTTTTTTCACAACTCATAAATATTTAAAAACCTCAGCACCACTTAATATTTTTATTATCCTTTTTATGGCTTGATTTAGATACAACAATGCCTTTGTTATGCGTTATACAACTCCCACAAACATTTGTTTGACTCAGCAGATGTAATGGCTTTAATCTGACACCATGCCATCAGAATTTAATTAACACCCACAGAAAATTGTCAGTTGTTTTTTTTTTTTTATCATCTTTTTTTCCTCTGATTGATGTATATTAATAAAGATCCTCATAGTTGTATTGGCCGAGAATCACCTGTATCTGCTGGCCTTGGTGGGAGCTAATCTTTTACTCCAGAGGCATTATTGAAGGTCGTGAAAAGCTCATAAGAGCATGTCAACACAGCGATGGCTGTCAGTGCTGGCAGCTGTCCCCTGGTGTGTAAACACAGAGGAGAAGGATGACGCTGAGTGTAGGTGTTAAATATTAACAGCAGGACAGTTTTAGTCAAACATCATCCTTACATACTCGCATGTCATGGCCAGAATTCATTAGTTTATTTGTGAACCTCCTGCTTTCATGTCTGCCATTTACTCTTATGCTGCTTTTATAATCACTTTATTCATTATGTATAATGTATGCCATATGGTGAGCAAGCTGTAGTTATCTGCTGTAATCCGGTTTTTGTCTAACAGGATTATCATCTGATGTCATAGGACTCCAGAAAAAAAAGGATGAATACTGTAGCTTTTTCCTGGTTTAAGGTATTGAGATATTATTCTGTCTTTACAACACAGTATATGATGCCCCTGAGGTAAAAAAAAACACAATAACAGCAACCACCATTTTTACAGAAAATGCAACAAAATCAAAAACTAGATATACTTTTATATAAAACTATATTTTCGCGAGAGTTCCAGCAAAATCAAATATCCAACATAAATCTTGGAAAAAACATCAGGTTGCTCCTGTTTTTTACCATTTTTTGTCTGTTACTAGATTTTCTGGGATTTGATTTCCTTGTCTGTCTGTATGTTACTCCTGATGTTAGTAGTTCTTAATAATAGATTTTTTTTTAGCTGAAATAAAGTTTTAGTACTAGAATAAAAGTAACTACAAATCCATATTATTTGTTACTGATTTGTTTAAAAGCAGAAAGTTTTGTGTGCACCTCCTTGTGTCATTAAGCCTAGATTCACATTAACTGAAAGGTACCTTCTTAAAATCCCACCTTATATGACAGATTTAAAAAAACAAAACATCTGATTTCAGAGTTCAGTCTGTTTGTTGGCCAGAAAATGGGAATTTGTTGCATTATAACATTCAGAATGCTTAGAAAGAAGTAGCTGAATAAAAGTAAACTTCTCCCACACAGATCAAATATTTTAACATTTATTAGTGAATCCAATTTGATTAAATATTTACATTGGAAAATGGGCGTACTGTCTGTTTTCTCTACAAAAGAAATGTATTTTCCTACTTTTATTGATTTTACAATTGATTTATGACCTAGAGATAACAACATGACAAAAAAAATGCTTTCCTGTTTGTTTTTTTCTTTTTTAATCTAAAATTATGTTCTGAAGCTCTGAATATGGAGCTGAAAATGAGACTCTGTGGTTAAAGTATATAATTCTATGCTGACCAGTTTTGTTGAGCCTGTATGAATTATAGACTTGGCTTCCTGTTCTTCAGGTGGTTCACAAAGCAAAATAATCGTGTCGATTTCTGCTTCCTCTTTTAGAGGCCCCAGTATCGTGGAGACAATCCTTCCAGATGTTGTTTAGGAGTGATCAGGTCTGCTCAGGCAAATGTCATGACAGGTCCATCGCATATTGAGAAATACAACATACTAATTTGTCTTGACCCAATATAGTATCGTGTGTGTTATCCCGAGTCAAAAGCATCCAAGGTGTCAGATGCTTGAGCTATAACCCTTTCAGCTTGACACTACTTATCAACCAATTTAAGAAGCTGATCCAGGAACAACTTCCCCATGGAACAACTAGAACATAATATTTAAAGGTATTTCTGCTGAATATCTGCACGGACGGTGTTTTGAGGTGGACTTTCTTGTGTACAAACATCTTAAAACTACTCATTTTCCACTCATCACAGTTAGTAAACTATAACCATTCTCTTAACTTCATCCGTTATCGTTCATAGAGAGCGGCATCGTGCGTCAGATGTATCTGTATGCATATTGCTCGACAATATTGTTCCCAAAATATATCTAACTTCAATGTGCACAAGCGTCTGAGTGGAGGCCTTTGATGCCTTTTGAAGCTCAAAATGCGATCTATGCAAACATAGCATAAACACTCTGGGTGAAGTCAGCTCACCTGGTCTGCTGTGCTTGTCTTGTTGCCTGGAGATAACGTACTGTAAAACTAAAGCTGTTTTTGTTATGATTATTTTTATCATCATATCTGGGTGCTGTTTAATTTTGAAAATCAAGCAGTTTTAAAATCTTGCTGTGTGAACCTGCGTTTAGCTGACTGGGTTGTCTAATGTTGTGGTCTTCTGCTGCTACCTCTGTCCCATCGGTCTACTTCAACATTCTGCCTGCTAGAGTTCAGATATTCTATACATTTGTTTTAAGTTCTGGTTATTGAGCCACCATAGACTGTTTATCACCCAGAACTAGTCTTCCTGTTGTCCTTGTTTTTCCCCAATGCATTAGATATTTTATTATCTTCGGTCCCTTCGTTCATTGTCTACAAAACCAAAAGAGACAGTTATGTGTGACAATCCCAGAAGATCAGCAATTCCTGAAGGATTAAGACTAGCTTGTCCGGCTCAGCAACCACTCTACTTGCAATCAATCTTTCCTCACAATTCTGCAAATATCTCATTTTGTTTACAAGCAAAAGAGCAGGTGGTTGTATTAATTATGGTAATGAGTGCCTTAGAAGTTAGTTTTTAATCCAGATGTTCTAACCTTTGTGCTAAATGACAAAAACTTGTCAAAAGTGTTACTTTAACAATACATTTAAAAAATCCTTGCATTTATATGTCTTCTTAAAAGACAGATGTCCTGCATTCATTTCCTTTTTGGAATTTAAAAGAGATACTTCTACAGTTGTGTGTGTCCTTTTTGTTGGAAGAAAACTTAAAAGCTGTTTTCTCTTGTAAAGGGATTTTCAGTAATCTTTGTGATTTGTTTTTGTTGGGACCAGATTTCTAAATTATCTGATTGCAAAAAAGAAAAATGCTTCTACTTCTACTTTTCTTTTTCTTTTTTTTTTTTTTACTTATCTGTGTTGTTAAACCATTAAACTATCTTAATGCTATTCATTGAAAAAAAGAGGACTGTCGGAAATAAAACTTCATGTTCTGCTTTTTGTCCGCAGGGCCCAGTCAGAACGTAACCCCTGGGTGATGCTGACCTCAGCTCTGCTGACCTGCTGCCAGGCCTCAGAGGGTAGATTAGACCTGGGTCAGGAGTTGGTCTCCATGGTGAGGTCTCTTTATAAGACCAAACACAAGCTCCCTGTGCAGGTATCCAGCAAAAATGATGCATTGCTTTTCTAATTACTTACTCTTATGTAGACAGCAGTAACAAATAAGCTTGATATAAATATAATGAATATATGATGAAATGTGATTTATTGCAAGATATTTACACATGTTGATTTACTTTTATGTGCCTGTTTTAACCACTGCATGTAGAGGGGTCTCGCATTGTTATTTTTCCATTTTCTTACATTTTCTTGTTGCAATCACAAAATTTTACTCTTTTTTTGTTTTGTTTTTGAGATTCCAAAATAAAGTATAGTGTAATTATAAAGTGTACGTAAACATATACTTCCACCTGAGTTGTGGATCCATGATCTCTCCAAAGTAACCATGGGCTTCTTCGCTAACTGTCTAATGTTTTCCATACCAGACCTGGTACCTTTGCAGTTGTGTGGTATTCTTTACATTTACAGGTTTTTGGTAACAGTGCTATGAGTGGTGTAATTTGTTTCACCTAACTTGGCTTCTAAACACCTTAAAACTTTCTCTCATCTGTCTTCAATCTTACTTCGTATTCATGCTGCTGTTTTTTCACTATTGTTTTATAGTAAATTCATTTTGTCCTTCACAGAACAGCTTATTCATAACAGTTCATTTGTATATCTATTTACAAATACAGGGACTTCTAATGGTAATTGTCTTCATCGTGTTTTCTTTTAGGGCATCAGACAATTATACACAGCTTTTGATTTGATCTGGTCTGGTTGCAAAAAAAAAGTCGATGAAATGTTGAAATATATGGTTTAAACATGACAAAATATGGATACTGAAAAGTTCAAGGGTTGCTTATACTTTTGCAAGGCCCTGTAGGTGGTGTCAAAATTATATGACATATATGATGCTTTTCTTCTCTTGAAAATAAATCATTACATGATGAGAATTTGTAAAATTCTAAATCCTAGCCTTCCTCCTTTGCTTGTATCCCTTTTGCAACATTGTAAAGCATAATGAATGTGACTCCTACACATTTTCAATCTGTCTTTTTATCTTAGTGTTGCCCTAAGCTTGTTTAAATTCAGACAAACTGTGCTGCTGCACCAGCATTTTAACCCATATCTTAATACAGAAGCCTGAAGCTATTAGTCATGAAACCTAAAGCAAGGTGTTGGCATCAGCTCTGTGCCTTTTGCAAAACATGTATTCACTCGCAACTCTTTGATATGCGACGTCCTGCAATGCTATTCATGCCCTGCTGAGCACTGTGCAAGTAGCAGGCCAAATGTCATTCTGTATGTCTAAGGCCAGCTGACTGTGATATTAGTTCAGTGCAAATGCTATTCAGTGTGAATAGGCTAGTGTCAGCCTGGCTGTCTGATATTACCATGGGAAGTGGGAGGGGTGCAGATGGAGGCCTTTTACTCTGTTCTGAACAGCTTTAATTTGAATCTGCTGGAATGAAACTGCTGGAGCACAAGGGAGTCAGATTGCATTGTGTTATCCATACATTACCTTATGGGGCTGCAACAGGAGCCAGTGTCTGCAGTGCACATCTGTTTATGCATAAACCTTTATGGCTGTACAGTATAAACCCAGTAATTAACCTTCACTCTATTACCCTCTTTTTTTTTTTTTCTCCCATTTTTCGTTCTCTTTTTCTCATTATTATGCCTTTGGTTTGCCAATCTCATCTCACTTATCACCCTCTCCCTCCATCCCTTCATCCGTCCCCCTTTATCTCCTTCTTTAGTGTATTCGACACATAGCGCACCTGCTGCTCCAAAACCAGCCGAGCCTCCAGCAGTCCGCACTGAAACTAATGTCAGAGAGCGGCGACGAACAGCTGCTGCAGCTGACTCTGGATCAGATCATCAACATGAGCGCAGTAAGTGTCACCGTAAAAGGGGGGTAAAGCAGAGTCCCCTGTTCATATTCACACTAAGCAGGCTTTACTGCATGGAGAATAGTTGGAATGCATTTTGATAAGTGTTCAATTAATTGTGCACTTTGAAAATGGCACTGTTTTACAGCTTCACTGAACCCAACATGGTGTTTAAGTTTTCTTGATTCTCTGAAACCATCTGTCAGAACCCAGATGTTTTTGGTTTGTAGCTATATTAAAAAAGAAACAAAACAGAAGAGAATCCTATATACTTGTAAGGGAGATTGATATAAGAAAAACATTAATTGTATTGGATAATTTCCTAAATGACTGAATCAGTTATCCTATTGGCTTCTGTACAATGATTATTTTCTACTGAACAAGAAATCCAGAGGTTTCTATTTAGACATCAGAATCAGTGAGTTAATGTTAACTTAATATGGTTTTGGTTTATGCTTGGCCAATTCTTTTTTTTTTAAATAAAAAATGACAAAGATATTTAGGCCACATTTGTTCATTGTATAATATCGCGGTCAATTTAATCCACAGATAAGGTGTTTAATATAAAATTCCTTGCGGTTTACTGTGCAATCTCTTTCAGTCCTTTTAACGTGTACAGTTAATTTCAACCCAGTGGTGAGCATTATGTTAGCTATGTTTTACTTAGAATTACATGTTTTTTATTCTTTACACAGTTTGAGTTGCCTTCTCCGATTAATTTAAGTGTTTTTGCTTAAAGTGCATTCTTTCTCCCCAAAATACAATTAATACTAAACAAAAGCCCTTCCAGTCTAAAAGATAAGCTCTTAAAAAAAACAAACCAAAAGGTGATTATAAACCCAAAAAGGTTTTTACCCCAGATGGATCTAAGTTTAATACTGTTGTTCATAACTGTTATTTGTTTCAAAAAAAATAATCAGACTCTCTGATCCTGTTATGTGATTTGAAGCAGCTTATGCGTCATAATTATTATTTTACTTTAGTCTTTCTTTTGCCCTCTACAGCAAAAGTGAGGACTTGCACCTATAACTTTGACCTCTTATATTCTATGTAATGTACGCTATAATTATTCAATTCAATTAAAAATATATATAATTTCAATCCCGAAGGGGAATTATGTATAATAGCTGCTGGCATGGAAAATCTACACTAGGTCTGTCTTCCATTTCTGAAATGGTCAAGCCAGAGTCCCAATTCAAATCTGATGAACAAAATGTGGGTGGCGCTATTTTTCACTTGAACACTGGACTTCTCGAACCTTCTTCATACACCACAGTTTTTGCATAAGCAAAAAAAACGTTGAAAGTTTCCTGCAGAAGTAACATTGTTGGAAGGTTCCACTCGGGCAGATTGTCCACAGTGACCTAATTTCTTTCTCTGTATGAGTTTCGTATCTTGCTGGCACTTAACTAAATAAAAAGGGGAGAGTAGAAACATTTTAAGGCCCCATCATGAGGAGTTAAAAACCTAGCCGTTCTGTGTTTTTTTTTTTTTTAAATCATCTCTTGGATGTCTTTGGTAAATGATCAGTAATGATGTTTTTTAGATCATTGCTAAGATATATATCAGCAGGTAATGGGCTTGAGTAAGAAGATAACAAAAGCATAGCAAGGATAGAAAAATATGTAATTGTTTAGTTGAAGAAATCTTTCATGTCTGACATATGTTTACAATCTTCTCTTTGGTTAATTGGTGGATCGTCAGTCACTTTTATTCAGAGTTGTCAAGTTTCTGTGTAATACAATACAAGGAAAATCCAAATCTCAGGAAGGAAAATTTACGCGGACTGATTGTCAAAGACCTGTAAAATGACCTCTGCTAGGTGCAGAGCCTGCTGTGAATCAAAGTCAAGTCATGCTGCTTTGTCCAGCCAGGCTACAGAGGTTCATTACAAAAATGCACTTTTGAAATTAAAAGCATGAATGTCATGTCTTTGTTTCACTTCTTAACATTTTCTTACAGCTTGCTAACATGATGACTAATGATGAGCTTGCTAACATGATGACTAATCAGCTCATTTGCTGATTATGTCGCCTCAGACATGATTATCTTCCAGTTAACCCACCTTGATTTGTGCAAGTAACAGGTCAATAGTTAGAGACCTCTTTGCATTATGTGCTTCAGCTTCAGCTGACCCCGCTCCGTCAGTTTCACCTGTACTGTCTCCTATACTTTTACTCTTCTATACTTTTACTTATACTTTTGGTAACATATTGTATACACACACACACACACACACATACACAGACACACACACATATCCATATATATATAACCAAGTTGTTACTTTTTAAAGTCTAGTGAAAGTACAATTACAATACTTTTCACAACCTTAAACAGAAGTTTCCTGTTCAAAAATCCTTCATTTCAAAAAATTGAATTAAAGATTCCTACACAGCTATTTGTATAAATAATGAAATCATCATTTAGAATCATTGTTTTGTATTGATCCGTGTGTTTTTTGTCTGTTATTAAGAAATGTTTAATGCTGCATCTGTTTATTCAAGCTAATAAGTCACCTGGAAGAAAAATATTAGTTTTCATTGGTACCTTTCTAGGTAAATAAAAGCAAAAAAGAAATATTTAGACTGAATGTTAATGTATCAGGCAGATTTATTTCCAGAGTTTGGTGCCAGATAGCTCATTAGCAAGAGTGTCATTACAGGAGCAGAGTGAAGAAGGCAGCAGATTCTACATTTGTGTAAATCTTGTTATGGCAAAAGAGGCAGTAGTGCCAACCCTGATGATTTTCAATTTGCTTAGGGAAATGCTAGAAAATTTGAATCTCTAACTTAAGGAAGTAATGCAATAACAGCCTCACAAACAATTTTATTCTGGCACCCACACTGGCTCTGAGTTTGGGGCGCACTGACCCGCTTCAAATTCTGATGCAAATAGCTTATGTAGTAAAAGTTTACAAATAAACTGAAGTATAAGAATGTGAAAATGTAAGTGTAGGCCATTTTGGATCAGTATTTGTCTTTGTTAATTTTGAACTTTTAAAAGGTCATATTGTTTACTCAGATTAAAAAATGCATAATTATCCCTTGAATGATGCTTTTTTATAACAAGGTTCATTATTTTTTAGTTATGATTTAAATGCAAATGGTACAAAACACCAAATAGCAAAATTCTGTAAAAATATCAGATAAAAATGAAATGGTCTGAGATTATATAGGCCAGTAGAAAATGGCAGCCATGGAAAAACCGCTGAAAAAAGGATAGTCTCTTTAGAGCCACAGAGTATAGGGTTTGTTTTATGTTAAACATATTTTATATCTAATTCAGTAGACAAAAATATTATTTTGTTGATTTTCTGAAAATGAATACTTGCTTTAAAGTATGTGAATTCTCTAAACTGTGCAAAGCTAAAAAACTTATATTGAATGAAATGGTCCTACCATCCTGAGATTCATCAATACCTTATGAATTAAAAAAACAAAACAAAAACTGCTAGCCTCCAAAAACTCTGCCCAATCCCTGCTAATCCCTGTTCGATGGAAAAAAACAATCGAAGGCCTTCATCTTGTCCCTCCTCCTCTTCATGCACGCACAGCACGTGAGGTTGTTATCGAAATTTTACGCAAAACTCGTGAGGTAAGCACTGCTAAAAACTAAAAAAACATGATAAAAATCTTATGGTTACATTGCTAAACTTAGCAAGCTACCTTCAAAGCTAAAGTAATAATATAATTTATTTACAGGTCAATGAGACATGAAATGGTTAGGTTAAAGTGTTTTGAAATAAATTGCTGACTCAGCTCACTTCTGCTTAGTTTTGAACAAAAGGGGAAATGCCACTTTCAAATCTTGCTAACTCTCCTAACATTACCAACCATAGCTTTAAGCTAACAGTCGTTTTTTCCATGTGTGTACGTATAAAGGAACAGTAAAGCTGCTAAACTCGATAGGTTTAGCAGTACAACTTCATTACTCTCATTACCATCACACCCTGTTCTGTGTATTTAAAATCTTTGCCCCTCAATGGTTAAATTCTTTTTTGTTTGTTTTTTTTTTCATTTCAAACAATTTAACAAATAAAAATTAGGAAAGAGACATTTTCCAAATGTGGAACTTCAAATCTGGTCACCTCTGTTAAAGTTTTAATTACTTTTGGACATCAAATAGTTTGGCTAAGGCTTAACAGCAATACCAGATATCAGCTCTTTAGCACTATTAGCAGGACCGATAAATTCAATAAATGTTGATGTTTTTTTCAAGCTTTGTACTCCTCTCTGGTGATTGCTTGGAGAAAATTTAACTTTCATTTACAGAAAGCTTGCCTGACTGAAGGCAATTGCAGACTGGAGATAGAAATGGCGTAGAACAATTTCAAACTTCTGTTTGCTAAAGTCATTTGTTGTTTTATTGTGCTCTTCTCCTCTACTTTGAAGACTGGACCTAGAATTTTTCCTTTTAATAACTGTTAGAGTGGTTTCCGTTTTTCACAGCAATTCCTTTAGTTCTGCTTCTCTTGGCTTTTACTACTGGAAAATATTGTGACCACTTCTCTTAAAACGGCTTTTTCATTCTTGAACTCTTCATGTGTTTTTAACTATTTTTTGCTTCCAATATATCACTTTTTTTTTTTGCTAACAGTAAAAAGATCTCAAGCTTTAGTAGTTATGCGTGCTCTCTCCATTTCTTCTGGTCTTTTCCACTCCCTGTGAGTCCTGACATTTGGCTCCCTTGTACTTGAATTTAATAATTTCCTTTTTTTTTTCCCTAAATCCTAAATACTGTACATTCAGATTGCCCATACTCGGAACTAAAGATCTAAATCCTACATTTAACTTTTTTTTTACAAAAATATGGTTTATTGTTAGACAGTAGTATTGAACTGTGCTGTCATTCTCTCCTGAGATATCAAAAGAACATGTATATTAAACAAGGTTGGGCTTTAACATTTTATTTTAGTAGGTGGCTAAAAGTCATCATAGATGAATTTAAAGCTTAATGTTTAAAGTTAAATAAACAGGCTTTTAAAGTCCTAAACGTACCTTTTAGAATCAGAAAAAAATGAATTTCAGTTGTCAAAGAGATAGAGCTTACTTATTAAGTAGGTTAAATATAATTTGTATCATCATATATATGACTTTAAATCATTGCTATATTTTATGTAGATCTTAAGTTTAAATATTAAAATACTTAGAAAGTACTGTAAAAATCTTAAGAGAAACTTTGAAAAGAAAAACCTGCCTACTGAGCCTGGTCCTGCCTGTAAAAGGTTTCTTCCTGTTAAGGTAGAGTTGATTCTTTCTTCTGCTACCGTATGCATGCTAAGGATAAGGCATTTCTGCCATGTCAGTGATTTGAATCAATCAGCCAGGTGTCTTCAGAAAGATAAACTTAGGCCAAATGGAATTACAGTGTTACCTGAATTATGTTCACAATTTGGATAGTGTGTTTTAGAAATGTATAAATGAATTGATGTGAAGGAAACTTGGAAGGATGATGTTCTAAATAACTGGTGAATAATAAGAAATGTTTGTCTTGTAAGTAATGAGGCTATGAGATGGCATTGGCTGTGAATTGGTGCCACATAATTAACTAACTAAATTAAGCTGACCTTCATTTAGTCATAACAACTGTGAGATATGTGATACTGATCAAAAAGTTGCTTAAGGAAAAACTCTTGCTTTTGTCTTACTTTCTTATCTGACCTGTATCCTTTTTTTCACTTCTCTTTTGCTGTCACTCAAGCTCAACCCACTCAGGGGTGTTTTATCAGATCTACAAATAGCCCGGGCTTGTCAACAGCCACTGTGCAGCAACCATTAGCAGATCAGTATCTCAGGATCAGACATTATTGATTTTCTGGCTTAGACTGGTCAGTTAGAAATACAGCAAGATGCTCTATCACAGATGCTTAACTGTTAATTTGGCTGTTTTTACCTTTTAGTTAGTTCAAGTGTTTCATTAAGGTTTGCTCTTTTGTAAAATTTGTTTCGCTTCATCATACCTGTCAGAATCACAATATGGAAGGTTTCCTAAATGTCACTCATAATTTATTATGACATTAACAAGCCTGAAGTTGTGTCAAGCCACAGTGCAAAATGAATTTATCAACCTTGCACTAATGATTAACTGCATGAAAACCATGTCCACCACATGCAGCTGGGAGTGATTGGCCACCTTTATCTCCAAGTGTGTTTTTTCCTGCGGCTGTTTGGTGTCTGATCTCAGAAATTACAGTTTTCCTCACCATCAATTTTTAAAAGGCTGATATGTCCGTTAGATTGTAATTAAAAAAACATTTTTATGAAGATAATTTTATAATTATAGCATGGTTTCAGACGACACTTTAGCTCTGATATGTGTGTTGATTTTGCTTTAGGTTCACACTGATTATGTTGGTGTTTTAGAACAGGTAAGTAGGTTTGCAGAGCGCTGGAGGGGGGCACAACAAAAGGGTGATGAAGAACTTAAGAAGGGAAGAGAGAAGTAGGAGTATGTCATGTCGTTTTCTTAAGGGAGACAAGGAGGTAATGGAGCAAGTATGAGGATTGGGGTGCATTCTTAATACAGAAAAATGCACTGTGCTCCTTTATTTCTCCTCTTTGGTGGCAGAGGCTTCCACAGCTTTCAGTGCAGTGTTACATAGTGTTTTGTCATTTTCTGCTCTCCCTTTCTTGCTTGTTTTAGAGAAGATGTATAGCTTTGGAAGAGGGAAAATGAGCTCTCTGAGAGGGAGAATGTCTAGCCTAATGGGAAACAAAGCTGAAGATCTGATAAGAACCGTCTTGCAAGTCTGAAGTAGCTCTGTCCAACAAAATGAACACATAAAACACAAATACAGACAAATGGTCTTGCTCCAATTCCACTCTTCCTTTATCAAAACTTTCATTTCTGATTTTGTTCAGTAATGCTTAAGGTGGTCGTTTTAGGCAAATAGAAGTTTACAATAAATCTGTACATTGGAAAAAAAAAAAATGGACATTATCAAAGGATTAATATAAAATAAAATTTACAGGCCCAACACAACATTAAAGGTCAGTTTTCTTTATCATCGGTAAATAAACTAGGATAACTAATTGCTGTTGCCACATCTAAAGTTGACTTGTAGCTGGTGGCAAAGAAGCGCATGAAAGTTTTTTGAGAGAGATGGACCTATATGAAGTCAGAAATCTACCTAAAGGGCACACTTCATAAATACTCATATAAACTGTTTTGTTTAAAACACACACAATTTAATGTGTGCAGATTTAATACCGTCAGACTTCAATATATCCCATACATGAATGCATGCTCCTTCTCTGCCATAGTGCCGGGCTTTATATGCACCTGTAGCTTCTCTCCTCATCGCGTGTGGACCTGTTTCTGCCTGTTGTGTTACCTTTTGTCACTTTGAGGGTGGAACCAGCCAGAGAAAGTAAACTACCTCTGACTGCCTCTTTTTAGGAATACACCTCTTGAAATAGCCAGTCTTTATATTATAGATTGACATCTCTCTTCGTTGGTGATCAAGTGTTTTATGTATTTTATATAATTTTTTTATTTATTCAGTAACTGTTTTGTGATATCACATAGAGATGCCTAATTTGAATAATGTGTGAGGAAACCAATCTTTTGTTTATTCAGCCTTTGTCTAACACAGCTTAAAAAATGTAGCCACTTACATTATGGAAAGATCTTGATCCAAGAAAAAGCTTAAGCTTAAAAAAAAATAGACACTTATCAGTTGGCCGATGATGAGTTTAATAGTTAGTAAGGTCTATTAACTTTGGATTACCTAACTTTTCGATAACTTGCAACCCTATGTTCACTTATACTCCAATTGAACAGCCCACCACATAGGTCTGCTCTGAGACTCTGCTCACAGGTGCATGCCAAGAAAAATTTTTTACGATTGCTTATGTGTCTCGTTGCACTTATAGGAACCTAAGGAATTGGAACTCAATAAAACAAATGTCAAGTTTTTATGAAGGAAATTTTGATTTTAGAGTATGATTAAAGAAAATGGTCTGGAGCAAAAAAAGTCTGAACTTGGACTTTCTCTATATCTATATCTGTTAACATTTCCTTTTTTTTTTGTTTTCATTATGATTCATTGAGATGACACTAAAGAAAGGCTGGGTTTTTTTCATACATAAAGTGATGAAATAGCTTTAGTCTTGGGTTAGGTTTAAATTACAAATAATTGCTTTGCACTTTACGCAAATAATGAGAACGTGTTGTTTAATTTGAATAATCATACTTGATTTGAATTTAAAGCATTACTACAATTATCTACAAGAAAGTTAAAAACTTGGCAGTTATTAATAACTTTGTAAATGGTTATTCCCAAGTAAAATCAAACGTTTTTACCACAGTTGCAGCTCCCAGTTGTGCTGACATTGTAAAAATGTTGTGACTGTCTTAAAGTATTAAATTTAATTTAATAATCTCTGAATACATCCTGTTGGACATATTTCATCATCTAATATTGATTTAACCAAAGACCCTGGTTTTTTATAGCATAGAGTACAAGTTATAGATGCAGTACATAACTAACAACTAAGTACTTAGTTGAAAATTAAAAAATGACATATGCAGTTATTACCTTACATAGAAAAGAAAAAATCATTATGGGTCATCAGACAAGACATCTACAGCTCCAGGATTTCCTCTAAGTCATTTTAAAATATCTTTAAAATAATTTAGATCAGCTCTGTTATTCAACTCATTTGCTGTCTGAGAGGCAGACAAAACAGACTGAATGAAACCTGCTGCACAACTGATATCACAGGCTTTGTTGAAGGATGTAGATCTAAAGTTAAGCTGGAGCAGAGCTCCTTTAAGTGCTTTTTAAAGCATCTTTAAGTGTACAATAGGTACAGAGGTATAGCATTCATGTGCTAGCATGAGTTGAGCATCAGAAAGACTTTAAAATGGATAATATTACTTCTGCTTCTTTTGGTTGTTTTTTTTCTGTGTAATATCATTATAAACCACTGCAGACATGCTTACGTTGATAATTGTATTGGAAAAAAAACTCCTTTGTTAAGAAATATTATCTACATCATGAATTTATTCTACAATGCACTCAAATTCAGTCTAAAAGTTAAAATGACAATAAATTCTCCTGCTGCTACTAATAAAATTCATAATCAAGGACATAATAAGTGTATGCCAAATGCTGATAACAACCAAAAACTGCAGAGGAAACAATATAATTGTTGGTTTTAGCATTCTGCTTCATCAGAAGCAACTCAAACTGACTGCCAGCACTGGGATGTTTGGAACTATTGAACGCTCCATGAACAACATGACTATTTGTGGCTCACGCAAAGTGTCCTTACTCTCTTATTAAATTGCACTGGTTTTAGCCCCAAGGAGACAACAGTTGACATAATTGAACAGAAACAGGTTGACATGTGAGTATTAGAAAAAGGCAAGCCATGAGTGCAGAAAAGGAGCATGCCCCCAAGCATCTGACATATTAGAGCGTCATGGTACTGAACCTGCACAACTAAAACATTTAAGCAAAACAAAACCCCTCACATTTATATTTATTAGGTGTGTACTATCTTGGCAGAATGCTGACTTCAAAAATATAAAATGTGCAGTCAATTAAAGCACCAGGCCTAAGTTGTGTTTGCTTCAAAATTACTGTATTTTTATTAAATAGATATTTTCTTGCTAATGCCTGAGCACCCATGAATCAGAGTTACATGGCCAAACAAGTATTAGGTAAATTTGTCATAACGTATTAAAAAAAGCCTCATTTGGTATTAACTATGTTGAAAACAGAATCCTTATCAGGGAAGACAGAGCATCTGCTTTGCAACAAATGAGATTATTTAACACTACTGTTTAGACAGTTGAGCATAATTTACACACCTGAACAGTTTTGCATGCGTATTTTAAATAGTATCTCCGGATTGCAACAGTCAGGCTCCAGCCACATTGGAAAAAAAACATATTTTGTGAATCCAAAAGGATCCAAGCTGTTTTGAGACCATAAAATAGGATTTTTTTTGTAGTAGGTCCCACAATGAAAAAATGTCTGTGTTTTTATTGTGTACATACGAGCTGCATTTTTGAAAACGGTTCCTTTAAACGTTTAAAAGTTTCAACAATGTTGATGACAGCTATATTTGCTGTATTTCTGTGTTGGTATCACAGATCCACCAGTAGGCCTTCATTGGGGCAATGTGCTCTAGTCTGAACGCAAAGTTCTTTCCTAAGCTGCTTAGTGGAATATGGGTGTCATCTTCATGTGGACCGGGCCTCAGAATTTCTTTACATTTCCTAGTATTGTGTAGCAGGCTGGCTAAGCTTGAGATCTAACCGTATGATACTGTAGCACATGCATAGGAAAGTGCTGCCCTTTGATAATTGCTTTGATTTTTTTCATTCAATCAAATAAAATATACATTAGCTGTATGTTGAGTGAAACGATGTGTTAGAACTCAAGTTTATAGGACTTTATCCAAATACTACCTACTTCACCATCTTCTGCTTCCTATAGTATTACTGTTTGTTTGACGTAAAACAAATTTCCTCATATTGAACCTTTATACAATAAGTATGTTCAAAACCATTGCGTGTTCATCTGCTTGTGCACATATTTCATTTTACTTGTTACAAGAATGTTACAAGTACAATGTGAAATATTTTTGTTTTTATCTGGTTGTATATTCCAACAGACTATTTCAGCCATTAGCTCTTATGTTGTGAAACTTGAAACATAATCATGATTGCTAGAGCTTCTAGAGGGCAAAGTTTCTCTCAACTCCAATAAGGATAACAGAGCTGCTAACAATAGCTGAAACTCTGCGGCGTGGAAATAAATACATTATTTAATGTATCACAACTATGCTCCCTGGGCCTGCTTGTGTTCGCTGACTGGCCAGTTGTGACTTAAGCAACAGTCAGTTCACAAACTAATTGCATCTGCTCTTCTCTTTGTCTTTTCTGCTTTGTTTATTTTTTATTTTTGTTGCCAGGTTAACAAAAAACAAAGCCTGTCAAAAGAAACAAATAGTCTGTTCTCCATCTGCTCACCAAAGTAAAGACAAAAGAATTTACATACATATATTAGACTGAGTGATTATGTGTCTAATAGATTGTTTAATTGGGCTTATTTACACTTTGGGTCCCATATTGGACCTATTAAGCTAGCTCTGTTTATTTACTACTCTGTGTGTTGATCCCTGACTTGCTTACTAAATGTGTTTTTTTTTTTCAGCTTTGTCACCACCCACTTATACTTTTTATTTTTCAGCTTTACAGCCTATTTTCTGTCATTTTCAATCATGTTTTGCTGTAAGCAACATGGTGTTTGTGTGTGTGCACACACTTCAGTTTGATGTACCGCTAAAGCCCAGGGACAGGCAGAGTGAAGGGAAGGGAAGCACAGCCTGAGGAGGGACAGCAAAGGATGAGAGGAGGAAGAGATAGTTGTGTGTTGTCTGGCATTCCAAAGGAGCTTTATGATTTAAATGATAAAAGAAGGGTTGGCCATGCATAATGTATTAAGCATTGTACGTGTTCAGAACTCCCAATTAAGTTCCCGGCTGGATTCAGCTAAAGAAGGTAGAAAGCCAACCAAGACGTATACAGAAAATGAGTGACACGCTGAGTGCAAATGGAAAACAGGTGTGCAAAATACTGACCAGACAATTTAGGTTCTATTTAGTGGCTTTTGAAAACAAACAGGAAAGACAACCTTAGTTGTCTCTGATGAGAGGCACTGGCATGAGATGAGAGGCTAAAAACAAGAGCGAACTGGAGGAAGGGGGGGGGGGGGCTTATGGCTTCAGTTTGATGTGCCAGTTGTCTTGTCATGCTGAGTGTTTGTTCACTCAGAGTATACACCGGCTCTCTCTGAGTATGAGCAAATTTGCAGGAGTTAGACGATGCTTCTTGTTTTTGAGCTCTCTGAAGAGTCAGGCGTGCTATTGGAGGCTTTTCAAGAGATTTGGAGGGTCTCTCACCCTTATAAACCCACATGTGAACATGCACAGCTCCTGGTAGATGTTCATGTTCTGAAGGTTGTTGACCCCTGACAAGAGAAGGAGGACATGATGGATGTATTCTCTAAACAATTAGATTTGGCTGCTATTGATTTATTCATCTTTACTGCTGAAAAAAGTTAGGAGTCCAAAAGACTTTGCCAGATTAGTGTTTCTAGCGTCAAGTTGAAGATGTAGGGAACTTTCAAGAGGCTAGAGTTCAAACGGAAGGTTTAGCTAACAGTCCTGTAACTAAGAGCTCCCTGAGATCTATATGACTGAATATCATTTCCTGCCATTCCCCAAGTGGCCTGTTGCCTCTTAATGTTATGCCAATGAGGGTTAAATCAGTTTCATACCAAATAATACAGCCAATGATAAAGCCTTATGCTAGTCTTTTTCCTTTAAAACTACCAAGTGTTACTCCTTAGTCTGGAAAGGTCTTAAAAATATCAAATGGGATTTCACATCCTGATAAAATATGAGAAAGATAAAACATTTCTAAAATATCTGTAAGAATGGGTTTAATTTTCTTTCTTTCTTTCTTTCTTTCTTTCTTTCTTTCTTTCTTTCTTTCTTTCTTTCTTTCTTTCTTTCTTTCT
>JAUZNJ010007999.1:0-18165 GCA_034780135.1 Jordanella pulchra
AACAGAACAATCTGGGTCTGTCTGTGTCTTTGTAGTGACCTTCAACCAAAGCCGAAACCTGACCCAGGTGAGCAACACCTCTGCTCTTACATTATCACTCATTTCTAATGCGTAATATTCACATTTTTAGTTTTCATCTCTGATCATTTCCTCCAGCTTTAGAGAGAGTCAAACTAAGAAGAAACACTTTGCAACTTAAGAATGGTTTGAGTATTAATCAAATAATAGAGTCTTAAATGGCAGTAAAGGTATTAGCTTTATTTTACATCACTCTAGAAGTTCAATGGATGCATTCATTTTTTTAAAAAAAACTGCCATATTTCTAATGAAACATTTGTAGTTATGACCCCAAATGACTAGAATTAAAGCTGCATAAAATGTTCAACGGTGACACCTACTGACCAAACCTGGAAATTCAACCTGACGTCTAACATCGTCTTTGTCTGAGAGCTTTTGCGTTTTCATAACCAATACCTTTGCATCTGCTACTTGTTAAGTAGTTGCTGTTAAATGAGCCTGCAGACTCTAACAGGCTGCTGACTGGAAGGACGCTGTGTGTTGCAGTTATTAACGTACAGATCTCTCACATGTCTGGAGTTTAAATCTTTAGTTTAGACCAATAATCTGCCAGTATTTTCCAGGTGTTTCTATTTGACTAAATTCTCTTATTTTTCTTTCAGAGCTCTGCTGACCAAGACACAACAAACAAGGTATGTAGAAATAATTTGCTGTAACCTACCAAATAGTGTAATAAATTATAGGAAATATTTAATATTTTTTCTAAACAATGATTTTGTTTCTGTTAAAATACATTAAATATCATATATGTTTTTTATTTGGCATCAGCTGCACAGCAGTTTCTGTTAAATGAGTTAAATGAGTCTCCAGACTCTAAAAACCTGCTGCAGCTGTTTACTGGAAACATGTCGTACTGTCATATTTTGTTATGCAATTAAATGCTTTTATAACTTTATATTAATTAATCAAATAACTTTCTGACTTTCTTTTTTTTTACACAATTTCCGTTAAAATATTATTATATTATTGATTGCTTATTGACAATAATTATTTCACTCCAACTCAAACATATTTCAGTTAAAAACTCTTGACAGGGTGAAACTCAGTTAAACTAATTAGCAACTGTGTGCAAATAGGAAAAGAAATGGAAACATTTAAAAACCATAATTAATGAAATAATTCTCTGATATGACAGTTCAGCATGAATTTGATGTTTTTGAGCCACAGTTTATCTTGGGGCAACAGTGTCGTTGGACGCAGGCGTTTGCTTCAATTGGAGGGTTGTTGGTTCAGGCCTCAGCTTCGGTTGAAATGTTGTTGTGTCCTTGGGCAAGACACTTGACCTGCGTTGCCTACTGATGGTGGTCAGAGGGCCCGGTGGGGCCACTGTACAGCAGCCTGTCTGTCAGTGAGCGCTTTGGTCAAGTCTCCTGATTGAAAAAGAGCTACAGGCCATTTACCGCTCATCTTGAAGTTTGGAATGAGATCAAATTAGCTTTGAAACTAATTGAAAGTAATTGGAATGTCTTAGAACCAATTAAAAATGTGAATTCAAGAGGTAAATAAAACTTTGTTTGGTTAAATAACGTTTTATGAAATGATTTGCCTAATCATAAATGGAGCCAGAGCTGCATCCTTTCCAGTAATCTCATGCTGTTGTGTGTTTGTTCTCGGCGATTCTCTTCTCGCTGTGGTGTGGCTGAAGGCTGCAGTGCTGTGCTGATGAGTTGAAGGATGTGACTGAGATTTTCTTCTCCTCAGATAAAAACAGCTTCTTCAACAGGAGAATAGCTGATGGCAGTAGATACCTTTGATTTGTTGGCATATTTAGTTGGACGAGTTGGATGAGGTTAGGCAACAGAGTGGCTGTTGTTTCTTGACTGAGACGCTCTGTTTGACCTGGGATGATAACCAAAGGTGAGGCTGAAGAGCTGAACATAAGATTAAAACTGATTAGCAGAGATAAAATTCATCTGTGAGGAGGTACAGTGGGGGGGGAGCGACCATCTGAGCAGCCAGCAACAGGGAAGTCCTCTGGTGGAGAATATACTGACCTGAAACCGAGCAGAACAGAACAAACAGCCAAAAACAACCCAGATTTACTGACAACATTTTGAACTGGTGGTTGTAGTTGTGTTGCATGAAGGCCTCCCCTGCAGGTTTTCTTCCAGTAGAACCCTCTGCTCAGCTTTATTCATGAATCCAAAGATGGAGCCGCCTGTTGAAGAACCTCCAGATCCCCAACAACTTCCACAGTAACTGGTTTACACTGCAAAAATGAAATATAAGTACATTTTCTTGAAACGTGTATTTGACTATACATAATACCCAACTGTATTATTTTAAGGGCAAAAATACTTCTATTGGCAGTTCATTGTGTTTCCCTGCACAAATTAAGGGAAAATCCATTAATTTAAAGGAATATTTATTCATTTTTAGATCGTTTTTGCAGTGTAGCCATTTGGTTTTACTGTGCAAAGAGAATAGCTTTTTTTCCACTGACCATCACATTTTAAAAACTGTAATAACGTTTGAAATGGAAACGTGCCAATTTTGAACAAAATGAACTTTTGTTAAACTACAAGGAATTGTGATTTTTTGGCCCAATTTAATTGTTGCAGTACGTACTTGGGACCGGAAGTTCCTGTGCTGTTGGCCGGATGTGGCGTCCAGCATGTCCATGTGGAATGAGTTTGGCCAAGCAAAGAATCAAAATGTTATGTTGAAGGAGGACTTTGTGGATATTTTGAAGTGCTTGGCATCCAGCTCAACTCAGACACTAATGGCAACTCCACAAAAGGTGAAAAAAGTAAGGAATAAAATAAAAGAACTTTGTCAACTACGAGCAGGAGAGAACTGCAGTACTGTGTTTTGGCCACAGGTGGCAGTATCATATGAAAACTGCGTACAAAAATGCCTCTTTAAATCTTGTAATTTGTCCTTTAATGTTTCTGTCTTTTCCAGCTGTTCCTGTTTGACAAAATTATCTCCTGTTTATCTTTCAGAGCTCTGCTGACCAAGAAACAACCACTAAGGTACGTAGAAATAATTCAGAAATAAGGTGTTGCCTGACAAATATTATAATATTTTTTGTTAGAAACGTAAACATGATTTCTATAACATTTTTATTTCTAAATGTATTTTCTATCAACTCTTTATTGTACATGACCTTCACCATAGTTTGCGTCGCAGTTCCAGTAGAAATCAATTCAGTTCATCAACATTTTCTGAACTCTTTTGTTTATGTTTTCGGTAGCGTTGGTTTGTTTGTTTATCAGCAACTTTACAGAAACAGTTATGGATGGATTTTGCTCAAATTTTCACTGAAGGAGCGCATTATTAACCATTGACTAAAGGGTTCAAATTAAATTTTAAAGATGATCCGGATAACCATGGGGGGGGCCTTGACTTGGCTGAATGCCTCTTTGGTCTGATTGTTTGAAAAACAATCAGACCAAAGAGGCATTCAGCTTGGCCTAAAAAACGTTGTTGATGTCTCTTGATTCAAAGCTGCAGACACATATTTTTCCAATCAAGTGTGAGCTGCTCCCTCTCACAGAGAGGGGGCGCTGCTGCTCCGCCTGCAGAAAACCTTCCCAGCTTGTTGTCCTTCTGTTTTACTCTCCTCTCTCGTCTTGTTGTTTTTTTCTAATATTTGACCAATCAGCTGATGATGACCTGAATGTGTTTATTCTTCTGCAGATGACCAGCGTCTGGTGGTTCAGTCCTGAGCAGGTCAGGAACAGCTGCAGATCATTAACCCACCACTCATGGATCATCACCACCCTGCTTGTGTCTCTGGCGGCTCATTTCCACTGAAACTCAGTGTAGAACAAAGCCACTACGATGAAGCTGCGGCAGCATTCAGTCCTTTCTTTTTTATGCTTGCGTCTTCTTTGTGTAATAAATGGAAAATCTTCTTAGTGGTGAAGCTGTCCCAGACACCGGTGCAGTTTGCACCACACACCAGTGAGACATTGAGGGTGGTGTTTCTGACGTATTTCCTTTACTTCCTTTATTGCCTGAACACTTATGCAGCCAGGAGGGATTTCTGTTGGGTTTCTCTCGAGAAATGACAGATGACAGCCCTTTAAGATCTGTAGCCATCCTGTTTCACATTGAGCTCTGCGTTTCTGTCTAATGAACTTACCCTAAGAAAGACTTAGAGGCTGGAAGCCATAGAAATTTAGATAATCCACTGATTATCAACATATTCATGAGAGTAATAAATTATATGTGAAGTGCCATCCATCAGTCCTTGGGTTTCATTGTGGATTGCTGGTAGGACATTTTAAAATCCATGTAAAATAGCAATAAATATACATTTCCCAAACCATAGCATGTTTTATTAATCACCCAGCTGAACTTGAACGATTAAAAACACTGCTAGCATATAACAGCAGTCCCAGAAGTAATGAAAGAAAGCCCAGATGCTTCTGGTCTGAAACACTGAGGGGCGTGTCCTCTGGTGCAACCGTGTATCCATGGCAACGGTTGCCCTAGTGCTGACAACTCCATTGGCTACAATGAGCAACATTTCAACTGCGCGGAGCTTCAATAGTTTGAGGCAAGTTAGTCGCTAATGCTAGCATGGCCATTTCCACGGCCTTTAAACTCCGGGGGAATCATGATGTCAAGCTGATGTCTTCAGGGAATCAGTAGGACTACTTAGATGAAAAGGTTTTAGACTAAGCTGGCCTAATAAACTGAGCATTGAACTGATTGTATTTTCTTTTTAGATAAATTCAATCTGTTTGTTGTTAAAGTGTCCAGAGATAATGTTTGTGAAGAGCTGCTTTTATACTGCTGTTATATAATAAACTGGACCTGACAACTTAATTCCATGCTTTTTAAAGTTTTTTACTTTCTGTTTTGTCCTGATAACTGCTATAATTTACTCTGATTTGTTCTATTCAATGATCCTTCAGCTCCATCTTCATCTCCGGCTGCGTATCGATGCTCCTCAGAGGTTCTGATCCGTCTCTGAATGGGTCATGTGACCCAGAGCGCCTCTTTCTGTCAGTCTGAGCTAACAGCTGTTAGCTCTGAACTTTAGCTGATTATATTTCTGGTTTAATTATGGAGAATTTTATCCAGAGGGTTTAAATTTCTGAGTCTTTTTTTTTTCCCTTCCCTGAAAGGCAAGTGGTTTTGTAATACGTAGCTCTGCCACTAGAGGCACTGCAGTAAAACCACAGACCTTCGCTGTATTCTTCAATAGTCAGAGGCCTAATTTCCAATAATCAAATTTACAAAACTAGATTATTGCAATCATTGACTCTTCATCAATCCCTCACACTAAGCATGCATGTAGCGACAGTGGAGAGGAAAAACTCCCTTCGAACAGGAAGAAACCTCCAGCAGAACCAGAACCAGGCTTAGTGTGAGCGGCCACATGCCGAGGAAGACTGGGGTTCAAGGAGACAAAAGCAGAGATAGAAAAGCTAACTGCTAGCTAGCTAACTGTTAGCTAGCTATGTGCTAGCTAGCTCCACAGGCAGCCCGTCCAGGAAAGACACAGCCAGGCATACGAGCTCCAAGCAGCTCCTACTGGGTGCATCACAGATGGACCAGCTGCTGAGAACAGAGAGCTGGAGAACAGCTTTGGTTCATGGTATGAAAACAATCCTCTGATCCTGAATGTCAACAAAACAAGGAGATGATTATAGATTTTAGAAGAAACAGGAACAAGTTGAATCCCGTTAACATCATGGGAGAAGATGTGGAGGTGGTGGAGGAGTAGAAATACCTTGGTGTTCACCTGGACAACAAACTAGACTGGAGATACAACTGTGAAGCCGTCTACAAGAAAGAACAGAGCAGACTGGACTTCCTTAGGAAGCTGAGGTCCTTCAGTGTTTGTAGCCAGATGCTACATGTCTTCTATCAGTCTGTTGTGCAGAGTGTGAACCTCTTCCTCCATCATCCGCTGGGTAACAGCATCACAGCAAATGAGTTAAAAAAAAAAAAAAATCAACCAGCTGATAAAGAAGGTTGGACAACAGAGAGCATCGTCTTCATCAGACTGTTAAACAAGTGTCTTCAGTCAAAGGTTTTGACAGCCTCAGTGCAAGACAGACCTCTACAGGAGATCATCCCACAGCTGGTAAATAGAAAAAACTCAGTTACTGCAACATCTAATTTCCCTCTGGCATTAATAGAGCACATTTGAACCGAGTTGTATCAAATCGATTTGAGCTTGATTCTCATCTGCAGACTGATGACTTGAAGTCAAGGCCTTTGAATGCTGGCGTTACAGAAGAATCTCATAGACCAGATGCCTCCCAAGTTGTTGTTGTGGTAGAGCTGGAATGCTGGCGGATTACCTCAGATACAGACATTCACCCAGCTGTCAGGTTCTACGTTCTTCACTGTGCAGGATCTGAACAAACGGGTTCCAAAAGCAGCATTTACCTGAGCTTATCTGGCAGTTCCTCAGAACGCTACAAGGTCCGACTCTCCAACAAACTATGGAGAAGATCCTGAAAGGAATGAAGGTCAGGGAAGGTGTTGCTTTTCTTAACCTTACATTCTCCCGTTTTAGGAACACGAGATTAAGGAAGGTCTTTAAATGCATCGCTGGTTTCAGGCTCAGTTCTTTCAGACTAAGTATTTTGAGCACAGGCTGCTTTCAGGTAAGGAGCTTTGGTCCTTCTCGGGTTTCATTGGGTAGCAGTTCTTTTCTGAGACCTCTGAATGATTTGTTGAAAGAAGCCTGAGGCATAATGTCATCGTCCAGGTTTAATGTCACATGTTTGGGACAGATGAAGGCAGCCCTACAGGCTTATCACTGAAAAACTGCGCCTCATTTTCCAACCAGCAGCTGCCTTATCTGCTTCCCAAACACACAGGCAGGTCTTTATCAGGTACAGGAGGGTCGGAGCAGTGATGGATTGTCCAACTCATGGTCTTTCTAGGAGTAAAGAGATGTACCGTGCATAAATCAGAGAACTTAACCTTAACTCGGTTTATTTCTAGAGCTCCAATTCATCTGAAGGAACGATTCAATCAGATCATCCAGATTAAAAGGATTGTTTTCTAAAGAAAACCAGCTGATTGCATCCATTAACTGGATGAGCAGGTAGAGACAGAGGATATTAGATGGACTCTACTGCAAACGCTGACTTTAGCAGCCATTTATCACGCGGCAGGAGATGATGCTGGTAACAGAAGCTGATATTAGCAGCATGTTGGTGTTTATTGTTGTTGGACCATTTCTCATTCCTTGTACGGTTAAACGGTGTTGAAACCAAACTGTAACCTGATTATTATTGATCGTATTTTCTGTCTATTTAAATTCTCAGTTTGTGAGAACATGTAAGCTAATGAATGCAGAGAAGATCTAAAGCAAGAAAACAGAACAAAGTAGCGTTGAATCAGTTTATTCAGGATTATAAGGCCACTGTGGAGTGTGCAGAAGGTAGAAAGGAGAAGAAAAAGAACCAGAACCCTGGTGCTGTTCACTCGCATCCTTGGGTTTCTCTCCCCTGAGGGTAAACCGTCTCAGCTGATCTGATGTTCGCATCGACGCTGGAGCTTCTAAGGCCACTTCCCATCAGTCTGATGAGCTCTGCCTCTGAACGCCAACATCGAGTGATATGGAGAATAAAAGTCAGACAGTCACCACAGTTCGAACTGTAGCTCCTGATCCAGAGCACACGTCTTCTTCTTTGGTTTCCTCTGCCAAACTCAGGTTAAAAAGACTTTTTCACACAATCGGCTGTCGGAGTGAAAGATGCTTGAAGAGGAGATGAACCATCTGAAGGGAAGAGATGAAGGGGCACCAGAACCAAACCGGTGCTTTTTGGCATCTATTGGAGCTGAAGAGTTGGATCTGAAATCAGCAGCCGCCCCCTTGTCTCAGCAGCCCCCCCTGCTGGAAGCAACAACTCAGACTGGCGGCTGCAGGGAGGACCGTGTTTAAGACCAATCAGGTGAACATGAACCCTTGAAGGCAAAACACCGTCTGTGGAGACGTTTGCTTCAGAAGCACAAACAGGAAGTCCTCCTTTTAGCTCTTTCTACACACAGTAAGATCTAAGATAGAGAAATACATGATTCTAAGGCCTCACTCGGTTTATACAGCGGCTACAGCGCCTTACACAGAAACTCACAGAGTCCAACTCAGGTCCTCCTGTAGAACAACAATAAGATATGAAGGATTATAGGAGCCACCAGGGGGAGCCGTCACTTCATTTAAGCTGAAACCAGTCCTGTGGCGTTGCTCCTCCTCAGACTGAAGCAGCCGATTGCCTACCTACACCTACAGGATTATTTCACAGCAGCTGGTTTGTCCAGGAGTTTGGCTGAAGAGTCCGCCGCAGGCTTCGCCGCAGGCTTCGCCGCAGGCTTCGCCGCAGGCTTCGGCGGCTGCGCGGGCGGGCGCAGGCCGGACTCGGTCCCGATGTTAACGGTGATGTTGGTGTAGAGAGGCAGGTACTCTCTAGAGACGATCTCATATTCCACCGTGTTCATGCCGTCCATCTTCCAGGTCTGACGGGTCTTTGCCAACATGTTGAATCTGAGGACAGAAGAAGAGATTCTCCTGAATGGATCCAGAACAGGTTCTGGTTCTGATCACTAAGCTGAATTAAAATGCAAACTCTTCTAGAACCAGCAGGAATGTTCCAGTTTTATCAGAAACTTTGACTAGGACATTTTTTCCCCGTCTTTCTGTTTTGTTCTGTTAAAGGTCCAGTTTGGATCGAGCTTCAGACAGAACCCAGTATAACTGGACCGTAAACTCCTCTGTTAACCAAAGCAGCCCAGACCATCATCCCTCCACTGCTGTGCTTTACTGGTATCTTCTAACCCCCCCAGAAGCTGCGTCTGACGTCTCTCCGACCCACCAGAACCCGGACTCGACGGTTCCGTCTGGCCGGACTCTACCTCTTTGGGTTGATGTCGTTGCCTTTGTCCAGCTTGTGTTTGATCATTTTGTAGCGGCCCACTTTCAGAGACGGACGGCTGATGAACATCCCCGCCAGAGAGACTCTGAGGAGGCAGAACCAGAACAAAAGATCAGGAACAGGAAGTCGGGAAGGTCCATTAGACCCTCAGAACCGCTCTCACCTGACTCCGATGTCGTCGTCCTCTCCACCCCAGCCCCAGTAGTTGTTGGGGAAGCCGTTCATCTTCAGGTAGTGCAGCGGTGACAGAGCAGAAACTCCTCCAAAGTACATCTTGTACGGAAGCCTGGAGGGACAACAGGCAGAAACCGAGGGGTGAGTCTCCCTCAGAACCTGCCGCCGATATTTGGACCAATCAGGGACGTACTTGTAGCCAAACTTGTCCATGGCGATGGCGGCGTGCTTGGGGTTGGCGTCGCAGACGTACAGGTTGCGGTCGTCCTCGGGGATGAGGTCCACGTCGTGGAAGAACAGGCAGTCCCAGTCCTCCTCCCTCATCGCCTCCCGGAAACCGACGTTCATCAGCTTGGCGCGGTTGAAGGTGTAGTTTCCTGCCTGAGGAGGAAAAACGGCGAATTAAAGATTCTACTTCAAACTTCAGCGGAAAAAAATCTTTATCAGTCATTCAGCAGCTCCCCTCCCCCACATGTTGCTTTATCAAAGTAAAACAAAGAGCCTGCTGGGAAATATTTCTGTTCCGTCCAAGTTTGGACACCAGAGCTGCATGGTCGTTCAGGTTGTCGGAACCAGATACCGAGCCGCCAACCACTGGTTCTGATTCAGGGTTTCATTTAACAATCAGCAGGTCGGATGAACAGGAACCACTGAACCCAGTGAAAGTTTCCTGGAAGCTGCAGGTCAACAGCCTGCAGGCAGAGACTGTCCACTAGAGGGAGCCGTCCAGCAGGCCGGGCCTCCAGGCGCAGCAGAGGCGGGTTCTGTGGGCTCACCTGGTGGATGACGTAGATCCCGTAGCTGAGCTGCTGCCGCTGCAGGAACGGATGCAGGTAGTAGAGCAGGAACTTCAGGTGATGCTCTCGGTTCCGGTGGGGGATGATGATGGCCGTCTTGTGTCGGGCCTCGCATTCAGGCGGCCTGTAGCGCCCTCCTCGTACCACCAGGGGGTTTTTCCTCTGAACCTCGGCCAGAGTGAGTCCAGACGGGAAGCTGACGTGGATCGGCCCGCCTGCAAACAGAACCCAGATGTTCTGGTCAGAACCTGAGAAGCGCTGATCTGATGTCCGATGAAAGGAGCGAACGTCTGCATGAGAAACTGCTGATGCTTCAGGCTGGGTTCGATTCTGCAGCGGCTCAGAAGAACCGAGGATCTGGGCTCAAACCCTAGTTAGTGGTTCTGGCCCGGTCAGAGGAACAGAGTGACAGAACCAGAACCCAGCGGTGAAACAGGGACGTCTCATAGAAGATTTCAATGATGCTGGAACCCAGTCGGACCTGGAAACCAGAACCTGCCTCCTCCTGAGCCCAGTGGAACCAGAACAACAAACATGGAGCCGAATTAACGGCACTAAGTTTGTTCAACCATTCTGTGGTGAAAAATGAAAAGACATAATTTTGAACTTCAATTTTCTAAACGTTTCTTCAGATTCCAGTTTGGTTGTTTTTCAGCGTCGAACTGCTGCAGCAGCTTTTAGGTCGAGGATTATTAGAACAGTTCAGGTTCTGCTGCTGCATTCAGGAACTGTGGGAATTCAATCCATTTCTGTTTATTTATAAAGCAACAACTAACATGTCATCTCACTTTACTGAAACAAAACCAGCTGATTGCATCGACTCATTGACCCGGAAGCAACCCGGACACCAAGCACTCATGTAGCACCGGCAGAACCAGAACCAGGCTCGGAGGAAGCGCCTGCTGCTACGTCTGTAAAGCTTTAAAGTTCAAAATCAGACAAATTAACACAGAATTTCCGTCTGGATTGAACATTTCCTGTCAGAAAACCACCAGTGACTGAAAGGAGTCCGACAGAAGGAAGCAGATCCACGATGTTCCTGAATGCAACAGCTGGGAATATTCAGACACCTAAACCCGGGCCCCACACTGAGGGGCCACAGTCTGAAACAGAGAAAAAAATCTGAATCAGAAAGTAGTTGGAACTTTTCTTCAAATCTTTCAGTAACTTTTTATGGCCCTAATGTGCCTCCATAGCTGGCAAAACAGGCAGAACCAGCAGAACCAGAACCGCCCCAGACGAGTCGTAGTGGAAATATGAACAATGACGCAACTTTAAGAAAAACAATGATTAAAAAAATGAACTTAAAAATATTTAAAATAAAATTCAAAGTTTCTAGAATAAATTTTCTTATTCATCCTTTTGCCTTCTAGAGAAAAACTAAACAGCAAATCATCCTAAAAACCAGGAACCGGCAGCTCCAGAACCCAAAGTGGATCTTTGGACCCTCGGCCAGAACCCTGAAACCCTTTGGCTAAAAGTTAGAACCAACAAACTACATGTAACGGCTGCAGGTCTCCTGTCCTGAACTAAAGCAAAACATTTATAGTTTTTATTAGTTTAGGAATCACGTTCAAATGAAATGTATCCCTGAAAGCTTTGGTAGCCATCCATCAATAACCATGAGTTCTTGTTGAACTGCTGCAGCATCGTTTTGTTTGGATTCAATGTGAAAACGGCTCCTTGGACTTTAAACATCACGACTCATTTTCACACATCGCAGATTTTCCTCATTCGGTGCCACAATTACCTCACATTAAATATTTATTCCTTTGGTTTGCATCTATTAAAAAACAGACCAGAACCCTTGGTTCCGATTAAAAACCAGAAGATAGACAGACAGTGACCAGACGGGTCGGACCACAGGAACCATGAGCAGAACCTGAAGGTCAGCATCAGACCTCAGATGTTCCTCCTGAACAGGAGGAAATGAATGAGGTCCTTTACTTTCTGACGTGTAAAAAGCTCAGATGGACCAGAGCAACAGAACCGTCGGTTCTGGAGAATTATTGGTAAACAGAACCAGCAGCCTTCTGTGGAGCAGAACCGGCAGTGAGTGACTGATGCTAAGTCCTTGTCCTCATTAAATCCCTTTCCTACTTTCACTGAGATAATTAATCCCAAATCTCCGAACAGAACCGCGCTGCAGAGCCGCTCTCATTAAGCCGGACCCACTGATTGGGGCAAATTAGCGCCTCTGTGACTTTAAGGCGTTCAGCACCGGAGCGAGGCGTCGACTGCAGCGCTTATGTAAGCTGAGGCGAGGAGGCAGGAAGCAGAGCGGCAGACCCGACAGAAGATGCAAATGAGCCGACCTCAAATGCGAATAAATTCAGCAGCGTTTGGTTCCGATGAGGATGATGATCTGCATTCAGGACGAAGGCCTGTTGGACGATTATGTAACCAGGCTGAGCGGCAGCTTCTACAACCAAACACCCCAAGAATAAAACCTTCAGAAAGCCTGACAAGAGGCAGCCTGTAAAGACCAGGTTGTAAGGGAAAGTTCAGCAGGAGGAAAACCTTTGACGCATCCAGTTTCTATTCTGATGAAGCAGCAGAAGAAGAAAAGCTGCTGCAGATGTTGAGGAAACCAGAAAAGCTTCAGTTTCCATTAACAGTAAAAACCTCTGAATAAAGCGAGGATCCGTTTCTGTTCCTTGTCCTTTAAAACGTTTAACATCACGTTTTTTCTGTGAGAATAAAAGTTTGAAATATATGAAAAAAAGCAAAAACTTTTCTAAAAAAAAATCCACCTGACAGTTGTTACACTCCTCACCAGTCGGTGGCAGTAATGAGCCATTAAACTAGAACAGAACCGTTGATGTGTGCAGTGTTTGTGATATTTAGCATAGCACTAGCTACATTAGCTTATGAGCTTTGTTTCAATTAGCTAACGTAGCTTGTATCTGCTAGCTACGAGCGAAACTAACTATCGTGATGGCGTCTGTTAATAAAACCAGGCCCGAGTCGTCTGAACCGGTCCGACCCAACAGAACTGCAGGGATGTTTTAGACAAACCTCCAAAAAAGTCCAAAAAAGTCTGTTTAGCTGTTCTCTAAGCTGCCATGCTCCTTAGCGTCTAGCCTTCAGTGACGGCAGCTAGAGGGCGCTGCTCCCTTCCAGCAGAGAACGATGAGAATAGTTCAGGCCTCTGAGGGACTCACCTATCAGGGGGGACGTCTTTGGACAATAAGGTATTTCGTCTCCATGGCCGTGTCCCTTGGACAGGTGCGACAGGTTGGCGTAGACGTCCCCTCCACCGAAGGCGCCGCTCGTGCGGTTCCGGAGCTGCGGACCCGTGGCGTCGCCTTTGCGGAAGATCCGGATAAAGTAGCTAACTCGTTTGTGGTATCCCTCCCGCGAAAGCAGCGCCATGACCACCAGCTGGATGCCCAGAAACATGAACAGGAAGCGCCATTTGGACTGTAGTGTCACCATGGCGACGGGTTAACAGCGACTTGAGCTGGTCAAAAAAAAAAAAAGCTTAAAAACAAAAAGAAAACCTCCAGAAAAGGCACTTCGGCAGGCGGCGGCTAAACGTCCGACCAGAGCAGAAAGATCTCAGACAGCAGCAGGAAAAGGTTTGTGTCGAGTCCTCAGAGCGTTGCTGCAGGACAGCAGGAGGCCGACTTGTCCCAGGTGGACCGCCGGTCCGGTTCTGGTCTCGGTGGGGTGATGGTGGCCGCGTCACGTGGTTCCTCCCCCCATCCTCCAGCCTGGGAAGCTCATTCTCCTGCCGTCAGCTCTTTATGCTGCCGTCTGCTCTCCCTCATGGCCTCCAGGCCAACAACAGCAGCGCAGACAAAAGGCGGCATGTGCAGCCGCCCTGGAGGCCCGGGGGGTCCGATGGGGGAGGGGTTCAGCTCAGTGGAAAGCAGCGTTATCCTCCACGCCTGCAGGCCCGCTGGACAGAGGGGAACCGGTGGGTCCAACAGGTTCTGGAAGACAGGAGAGAAGCCTGGTGTTCAGAACTGGAGCTGAAACACAAAGAAAAAAAAAAGGTTTACCGTGTGCAAACCCTGGACACACGGAGCAGAACCCGACGGGTTCCGAGGAGAATGACCTCTGACCTCAGCTAAGCTGCTAATTAATTAGCGCCGGTTAAAGCTGCAGCCTCAGGCTGCTCATCTCAATCCTAATCCTAATCCCACTGAAGGCTCCCAGAGGATCACCTGAGCACAGCAACACCTCTGATCTCACAGTCTGAGGAAGAACCGGGTCAGAACCTGCAGAACCGCTGAGATGATGCAATCAGAAAAAAAAAGAAAGAACAAAGAGACAAAAGTTCTGATCAGAAAACAGGAAATGGACATTAATCATCACCACCAGCACTCAGGCTAATTATCCCTCAGGGAAACACGATGCATTATGAGCACTTTGGGTCGGGTCCACATCAGACGCCGCGGTTCTGGTCTCTTCCTGTTTTCCATCTCTGCCTCAGTAACATGGAGGACGGCGTAAAGAGGGAAGAACTGGGTCCTTGTGGTTCAGTTGGATGCTGGGAATGTTCACCTAACTGGGAACCAGGAGGAAGATGGAGGCCACCAGCTGGTTTCCATGGAAACCGGACAGGAAATCAACACCAAGCTGCAAACAAATCATTTCTGAGGAGAAATCCCACCCTGTCCACCAGAACCACAGAGACGCTTTATTCTACGGAGGCTCAACTAAACCCATCATCCCAGCAAACTCTTTGATGGTTCTGGTCGGAGAGGCGGGTTCAGAACCACAGACGTTGAACCCAACATGGTGGAAAGAATACAGGCTGGAAAAGCTCCTCAGACATCAGCCGCTTTAAATCCACACCCAAGAAACTCGGAGCCATTTCAGGGAAACATCCACTTCCTGTTCAGGCGGCCATCATGGCTGCATGATGTCCCACTAACCAAGGCACCTTCATCGTCTCCGCCGCTACAGGAGAACTCTGAGATTAGACCTGAAGGAGGAGGAGGAGACTCCACCCAGGAGGACAAAGACCCGACATCCAGCAGCTTTGCTTTACCAAACAACAACCAGTCTGATATTTTTCTGGCATTTAAATGAAGTCTGGGCCTCCTGTTTCCAGGGAGCAGTGAATGCATCGCTCCGACTTCCTGCTCATCTGAGCTCAGCTGATCTCTGTCGCTCAGAACAGATTTTTAAACTTTAAAAAGATTTTCACATTCTTGTTTGATTAATATTTTCTGTTTTATTGGAACTTCTGAGAAAGCAAATAAAAACAAACAGGAAATGACTAAGATGGTTTTAAAAACACAGAAAAGCTGAAAAGTGTGGCATGCATTTCCACCAAACACCAAAACATCTGGAGGACAGTCAGACCACGTAATTAACCCCATGATAAAAATCTAGATAAATATAAAGAGAGGAGCAGCAGTTTGGATTGTTTGTTTATCATGATGCCTTCGCTGTTACCTGCATCCGTGTGTGATGCGTGCGAGCTGTGAACTGATGACAAGTGGTTTATAGAGTAAAATCTTTCATTCATCCTTCATTAGCTGCCATCAATGCTTGTTGCTAAGGAGCTAACTCCGCGGCGGGCTAACTCCGCGGCGGGCTAACTCCACGCGATACAAACACACCGACAGGAACAGACGTTTGGTTAAGAGATTTCTGGTCACTGGTCTCCGGGTTCAACGCTCTCTCTGTGCTGCATTATCATTTTCCTTTAGATTGAACAACATAAGGTGACGTTATGGTTACAGGTTAAATCCAACCTAATAAAACCCTTTGAACTGCTCTGGTGTTTTTGTTTATAGAAAACCTCATTCAGCTGAACAGTTTAACTGCATTTGCAACATGATTACAGAAAAACATCATTTTCAAAGCAGCATTAAAGAAACGCCATACGATCAATAACGTAGGTTATGATAACATCAGCTGGGGGGGGGGGGGGTCTATGCTACGTTTCTTTATCTGGTCATCATCACTGAGAGGGTTCATGTTACTGCAGCTCATCAGAACCATCTGACCTCTGATCAATCAGACTCCAATCATGTTCTCCTCGTTAGTCGCGGCCCAAACCGCCATGACGCCTCCATCATCGGACCTTCAGGTCTGTGACTGTGTGGAGCCTTCAGGAGATATTCCTGGACTATTTGACCACAAAACAACATTTCTGTCTCTAAATGACCAGGTCTGTGTTCTGGTTCTGGTATCCGACCGGTTTGGACCAGCAGGTCGCTAACAGCAACTCAGGAGACAATCAGGACTCAGGAAGCTCCGGTCCAGACTGGGACCAGAACCGGGCCTGGGGAGCTGCTCAGCCGGGGCTACATCAGCACGTTGAAAGGTAGAACCAACATTAAAAACAGGGATGGGAGGAAGGTCCTCCTCACTCTAACAGCAGCCGTCGGCATGACAACGGGTACCCGCTTCCTCGCCATGGAAACCCACCCATCCATCAGCCAGAGTCTCCTGAGGGAGAAACAGGAGACCTAGAGGGAGCCACCGACCCACAACAGAACCTCTCCCTGGAAGAACAGCAGCGTTAGGAAGCGAGCCACCAGAACCGGACAGAAATCGGACTCATTGTCCCACTGAGGGAAACATCCAGACAGAGGCGGAAAAATCTGAAAACATCTCATCCTCCTCCTTTGGAGGAACCACTGAGTCCAGGTAGCCGTGGTTCTGATCCATGTTTGGCCCAGCTGACATTGCACGGGAAACTTCCCATCCTGATCCCGTAAGAACTGAAAAGTTCGGATAAAGTGGACGTGAGGAAGATGTTCTTCCTGTAAACGGAGGAGCAGCTCCAGGTCATTAACATGGGGAGGAAGAGGAGGAGGAGGAAGGAGGCGGCCCTGCTGGGCCTTTTGTTCCGCGGAGAAAACTGAAACCCAAACCAGTTTCACCTGGAAACGCGCTCATTCACACAGAACCAACTGGCTGACCCAAAATAGCTGCCAACCCCCCCAAAAACACAGCTTCCGGTGGAGTCCGAACCCGGAGGGAAACTTTTCTTTGTTCTGCTTTTAGTTGAAGAGAAAAACTTTAAATGTTACGCAAACAAGAAAACCAATGGCGCAAACAGTTTTAATGTCTGAGATGAACGTTAATCTGAGATAATCTGCTAATGATCCAATCACGGGTTCGGTTTTGTTCGGATCAGAGTCCGAAATCCAACATTTAATCATTAACAGCTCCGTTTGTTTCCATGCTAACACTTCCACTCATCTCCCTCTGAACACGGAAACATCCCCACTTTAAATGGGCCCGAGTTCGGTTACAGCAGCAGAACAAACTCTTTAACCCGAACCAAGGTCCCAGATGTGAAGGAGGAACCGAACCGAGTCAAACCAAGCTAACTGTCGGCTGCTAGAGTCCGTTAGCTCACTAGCTTGCTAACGAGAACAGCTAACCTCAGAAAACGGATTAAACTTTCTTTCTTTCATGATGAAAAACAATAATTACCGTTCAGAGCGCGTGGAGCCCCGGGCTGAAGGACCGGGAGGGCCTCGGTGCTTCCAACAGCCTCCGCCAGTGAAGTCAAAGCGGTCTGAGACTCACGGAGGCTCCCCTCCCCTTCAGATACTCCCACACCGTCTACACTCAGCCAGGGAGGGGGGAGAAAGTTCACTCTGCCCCGATAGAAGTACGGAACCACCGAGGAGCCAAACACAGCGGGAGGGGTTTACTCCGCTCTGATTAGACCCCGCCCCCTGGAATCACCTTTCAAGATGGCTGCTGCCTCCAGCAACAAGTAGTAAAACTTTACTTTTTGATTTTGCAGTTCTTTGGTGTTTATGTAGCATCTAATCCTTGGACTGGATGTTTAGATGTTTGAAAGCAGAATGTTGTTGTCTTTGCTGATGTCATCATGGCGACTATAAGAGCTCTGAGGAGAACTGGGGGCTTTTAGTGGTGATGTGATTATATGTTGGGCGTAACTGATGCGCCCAAACCACAGCCAATAATGGGGAACAAAGACTGATTTAAATATACTGAAGAGACACAGCAGAGCTGCCCTCTGCCCCAATAAAAAGTAGCCTAGTGTTTATTAAATAAAGAAAAGAAAGTAGAAATATTATTCCAAATATACTATTTTAAAGGTATTTACCAGAACCATAAATGCTATTTCTGATTTGATTTTATTGTGAAACTTTACTGTATATAATCAAAACAAACTTCTAAACCGAAAGATTTTGTTAATAACTTTTATAAAAGACTGAATACACACTACTGCCGTTTTGATTGTCCCACAGCTGTTAGCACCTCTATGGACTCTCCAGCCACCCCCTCCTCCCCCCACACCATTGAGGCCACTTCAT